>CANXYI010190347.1:0-10606 GCA_948208565.1 Hura crepitans
AACAAGAAGAAGAGGAAAGAAAGAAAGAAGAAAGAAAGAAAGAAAGAAGAAAGAAGAAGAAAAAGAAGAAGAAGAGGGAAGAGGAAGAAGAGAAGAAAAGAAACAGCAGCAGATTTCTCTTCCATTTAAGGTAATTGAATTCTCTTCTAATAATTTTTTATTTATTGACTTGATTGAGGATCTAGGGTTAGAGGAAATGTTGTAGAAAAATGGTTGATTTTGATAGAAAAATGAAAGTGAGAGTATGAATCTCGGAATTTTAGGGCTGCTAGAACTAATTTTCATTTATGAGTATAGAGAATATTTTAGAGATAACTTTCTGTGTAGATATCGAAAAATTATGAAACTAGTTGAAAATTAAAGCTAAGACATAGGGATATAACTTTATAGGCGAAAGTTTTTCCTAATTCATTATAGATTTTTCCCAGAAAAACTCGAAAGTGAGGGCATCTGCATTATCTGTAGAATTTCCAAAATGAACAAAATAGTCTCTATTCATCAGGCCATAACTCTCTCTATAGATATTGAAAATGTATGATTCTTGAACCAAAAGAAATTAGACTTATAGAACTATAATTTTTATGAAGAAATCTTGAATTGATTCTGAGTTTAGCCTACTTAAAAATGAGATAAAAGTTGAGTGATGAAAACTAAAATTAACAGAGTGTCTCTAGAGCAGTAGAGGTAATTAGGCCATAACTTTATTTATAGTGGTCAGAATAATATGAAATAAAATTTCCATGAAAGAAAAGACATAGGAGTATAATTTTGTAGAAGAGAACTTCCTCTAATTCTCTACGGATTTTGCCCAAAAATTCAGATAAAGTGATGAAACTAGCATTGTCAGTAGGAATGCTAGAAGTTAAAGACTAGGAAAAATGGTGTAGATGAAAGAAGGCACACCTAAAGTGGAAATGGAATTGAAACATGGTAGTCACACTTAAATAGGTACGTGTACTCGATGAAATGTATATGTATTTATTTGTTGAAATGGCAAGAAAGTGTGTGCTATGTACATATATGTGCTTTGTGGGTGTGTGTAAATGATTGAGTGGTGATTGTTGTGTGTTAATACATGTGCTATGTGTATGAATTTAAGCATGTTAGGATGTGATATGTGGTTAATGTGCACATATGTGTGTGTATTAATAATAGATGACTAAATGAGATGCTTATGATATAATGGCATGAACCTATAAGTAGGAATATGACCATATAAAGCCATTATGCTAAAAATGATATTTATATGAACTTGTATGATAAATCTCAAGTGAATGGTTATGATTGTAAACATCTAAGCATGATGTATGATTATAAAGATGTGTGAATGTGAAATTAATGGCCTTGAGTATATAGAGGCTGAAAATTCATATAGGTGGGCAATATGTGCATTTTGTGTTATTATATGTGGATTGGACTATATGATTTGTTTATGGCCTTAAATACAACTGTGTATGCTTAAAAGTAACAAAACCAATGTATGTATGGGCTTGAGAAGTGGTCGAATGCCACCTTGTTTCGGGTATAAGTTATGGCCATATAATAGTCCTTAAATGTACACAATTTATTAAATGCCAATATTATGTGTAAAATGACATGTAACATGAAATCGTGCATAACCATAATGCATTAAATGGTAACTCAAAGGAAAATTACCTATATGTATGCTAATAAAGCTTGTTATGGCTAGTAGTGGTCATATGTTATCATTAGCCTAGCTATGAGATCTGAAACACACTTGCGGCTGCAATATGACTATGTAAAGTGTGTGAACGATAAAAATAATGGTACGAAAATGGTCGTGATGCCGAGTGAGACTTATAGCTATTACACCTAGGCAATATGACCAATTGGTTGTAGTAAGCTATTATAAGCCTAAGTTGTCTATATGACATAATCATGTGAAATATGCTATGAGCATAATGTAATAAAACATGCTATGGGCATAATGCATAGGCCTCGTTAATGAGCTAAAATGGTTAATGAGATAATTATGTGTGATAATGTGATATAAACGATGTAAAATTATAAATGGCTAAATTGGCACAAAATGATAAGTTTAATAATGCCTATACATTTAGGTAATCTAGTTTGGATAGGTTGACCAGTCAACTAGGATTTAGTAGCTACTAGCATACCATCAGGTATGAGACCTATGGGTCATTGATTTACGTGTCGACGAGCGTGAGTGCCTGCGGGCCTAAAATTACGTACCTAAGGGTGCTAGAGCCTTTATGGCCTAAGTTACGCATCTACGGATGTGAGAGCCTGTATGGCCTAAGTTACGCATCTACGGATGTGAGAGCCTGTGTGGCCTAAGTTGCGCATCTACGGATGTGAGAGCCTATGTGGCCTAAGTTTACGCATTTACGAATGTAAGTGCCTCTGTGGCCTAAGTTCATACATCTACGAATGTGAGCGCCTATGTGGCTTAATTTCTATGTATCTACAGATACGAGTGCCTTTGTGGCCTAAGCTATCTACTATCCAACATTGGATAGTTGTCTCTTTAGTATGGGCATATGTTAAATAACTTAAAGACTTAAGAAAATTTGGGATCATAAATTAAAAAAATAGAAAGGATAAATTGATATAATCATGAATTAAACTTGGGATAAAGGAGATTGTAATGAAATAAGAAATTTAATAAAATAAATGATGAATTGGTGTAAACAAGAAAATGGATATGAAACTTGAGCATGTAATATTGGCATGAACATGAAGTTATATCATGTAATGGTGTTAATGTGCTTGCTATAATGCTTTGAACTGGTAACATGATAATGACACTATGGTACGTAATGTATGGTTACTATGATGCCTATATGAATATGTGTTTATTATGAGGGAATGAATGAGCATATTAGGTTTATGACTCCTTTCATTTATACTGATGATCATTATGCTACGAGTATGGATAAAACGTTACTTGTGTACATTTTGTGATATATATATGCATTGAAAGTGCTTGCTATTTATAAGCCATAGTTTAAGTTTATTGTTGAATATTATTTATATATTGACTTAACATGGACAAGTGCATGCTCAAATTGGTGTTCGAAATAAATGCATAAAATATTTGTGTGTATCTATGTGAGCATGACTATTTAAAATACATGTGTATATATATATATATTCCATTGAGTACACCACTGAGCATCTCGCTCAGCGTACTGGCTTTTCTGCTAGTTTATAGATAGAGGCAGTGTTAGGGAAAGACACTAGAAGAACACTAGAAACAGCATGAAGATTCTTTATTGGGAGCAATTTAAGATCATGAAATAGTTGTATAAAGTAGAAACCACCTATGTATAAAGCATGAAGACTCAATGTATAAAATAAATTGTATATTATTTAAGGTTTTTAATAAGTTATGTACTTGATATTGTAGTGCATAAAAATATATTTTTTGAAATAGTACATAAATGAGAATAGCCTTAGGTTGTATTTGATAGATGTATAGATGTGATGAAAATAGACTGAGATATGAATTGTGTTGTATGCTAATTTAGGGGATCAAGAGGATCTATTGATGTTGATAGAGTTTATATGAGTTTATAGAAGTATTTCTTTTATAGGTTTACTATTTGGGATAGAGTCTCAGTATAGTCATTATGCTGCCGAATTTCTAACATGATGACCCCATTAGTTGCCTCATAAAATGTGTCAAAGGATTTTTAGAGTTTTTACAACTCCTTAAAAAAAGTAATAATATTTTGGTTAATAAAAGATTTAATTTATAGTGATTTTTTAGATAGCAAAATCAGATATCAAGAATGTACTAGCGCTCTCTACTCGGGTCTGGTGTGTGGGTCGGGTAGAGGGTGTCACAAGAACACTTCTAGACTAGCCCTAGGGAAGGGTAAACAAGTTGATAAATTGAGAACTATAAGTTAATAATGCTGGTAAATGTCTATAAATTGATAATTGTTAGTGGCCTCAGCTACTGTTACTATAAATAATTCATATGGCTTGATATTAGGTTGTATGTTGTTATAGATATGCATAATTCCCCCTTTGGCATGCCAAAGTTACCCAATCCTAGATTCTACAAAGGTTACCTTAGGCTCTAGGTTTATATAAATATTGCAATTATGAGTCATAGAGAATTCCGCATAAAGTTCTTATCTCTTTTCTTTTATTTCTTTCTCCTATTAATATGAGTACTACATAGTCTATCATACATGAGATGATACTATTTACACAAAATGAAAACACTTATTATGGCTTATTTCATAAGAAAGTCGAGTGCGTAATAGTTGTTAAATTCCTAAAATTGAGTTTATCCATTTCTATTATTTAATGTATATTATGCTTTGGTATTTCTCTTTTCTTTTCGAGATATAACTAGTTTATTTTAACATAATTGACAAAAACTTAGAAGGCTTTCAACTTATCTATTTAAAACATTTCCAATATTATTAAAAACTCTAGAAGGTGCCTAATTAATCATATAACTAGTATGATGCATGATCTATGAGCTTAGCATTAAGTGTGTGCTATGTGGCAAACATGAACCTGTTATTTAGGTGCAAGGGTTTTGAGAATGCATATTAGGGATTGCAAATATACTTAAGTGTTCACAAAAATTGTAAGGATATAAAGTACCTAGCTGATAAGGTGGGCTCACCATTTCAAAAATAGTAACTCATTATTTAACTATGAATAATTAAATTTAGGAAACCAAATTCGCTAATAAATATTAGAGATGAGGGAGTACATACTTAAATCTTTATCGTGTTCACTTCTGCTTATGCTTTTTCCTTGCCAACATCGACACCTAGACCGACTTCGCCTTCACTTCTCATCCCTACAAAACCAACTCTTTCTTAGATACCTTGAACATCTCAATATTACTATTTAATATCTAAGAAACCCATTCCCATCACGTCTTTTTTAAATCTCCTTTAAATTACTTTCTATTCATAATTACGTGTTCATTCCATTAGAATCAACTGCTAAAATAAAATAAAAATGTAATTATAGTAACCCTTTTATCCCTTTCCTTCTCTTACAAAATTGAGCAATTCTCTTCCTTTATCACATGATAAAAACTAAAATTTTAATAGCATTGGACATTTTCCCCTGCTCAAATTCAACCTCTATTATGTTATTATCATATTTGTATAGCTATATATATATATATATATATATATATATATAAATACAATCTTTTATCCTTTTTCCTCATTTTCTACCAAAACCTATAGTAATCATTTTTGTAGAAATTTATGTTGTTTTACTCAAGGTTTACAATTCATAACTAGCAAAATATGTCAACCAATCCCATTCTACCCTCACTATCACACCCCTTGCTAAAGGCTTAGTAAATTACTACTACAACCACCCAAAGCCTAGTTGCAGTAGTGGTCATGACACCTATAGTCTATGGCTAATAGCCATTACTACAGTTGCGACACTATGACATGCAATAGCTGTGTTGTTTTGCAATAGTAGTAATATTGCTCTAATGCTACAACTCAGCTACAGTTCAAAAATTTCCTCCTTATGCCTCTCCTATTCTATTTCCTTCCCTATATTTCTAAGTTCTAATAATAACTCCCCCCATTCCAATTTAGGTCCCGCTACCTACACATAATAATTATAGTAGCGGCATTTTCCTTACGCTATAACAAGGCTGATTGATGTTTCTTGCAAGCCCTTTCTTGCTTACAACTCTAAAACAATTCAAAATAAAATTCAAAGCTTACCTTGCTGGTTGTTACTTGCCTCTTTTCTCTTTTTTTTCCTTTAGAAAGATCTTATCTCTAGTTTCTAATATTTTAAATTTTTTCCTCGCTGACTATCCTTGCTACTCCAAAATTTCTAACAGTTGTTCCCCTTTTTATTTCATTTATGTTATCATTATTATTACTTCCCTTTTATTTTTTTTGTACAAACCATGCTGCCCTCAAGAATCCTCATAACAATCAAATCGACTAGTCCTGTCAGTTTACCTTAAGAGTGAAAATCCTTCCCTTCCTTTATATAATTTATTTATTTATCTATTATCTTTCCCCTTCATAATTATAAAGTTTACCCCTTCCCACACAACCATAAGGTTTTCACTTCTTTAACAATTTATTAGTATTCCAATTTTCCATCAATCCCCATATAATTTGGACTCACATGATCATGATTAATTAAACCTGAAGGTAGCAACACATGGATGTTACAAAAGGTGTGACAAGTAAAGACCATCTCTTTAGAATAATGACTAAGCTTGGCAAACTCCTTCTTATACTCTGATATAGATTGGTGTTTCTACTTAAGATCCATAAATTCCTGCCTTTTCTTATCAAGATAGTTCTCTATCACATACTTATTCTTAAACTCTTCTAAGAAAAATTCTAGGTTATATTCTCAGTTGCCATATGTTCTATCAAAGCATCACACCATTTGAAAGCTTCTTCTTATAGCAAAGAGGTTACACATATCATATTTTCCTCAGGTGTACACTTAAGCTATTGTAGAATACTAATCATCCTCTCAAGCCAATACTCTGACTTGGCTGAATCATCTAAACTGTCACCCATGAAATCTTTAGCACCCATCTTTTTTATCCTCTTTAGGCATGTCTTTTGAAGAGCTTATGGAGCTAGTGATAGTTGTAATGGTGGAGGTAGAATAGCAACATTTATAGCTTGTCTCAGCACCTCTACCATCTATTGGGGAAGAGATGGTTATGCTTAATCTACTTACATTACATATCTAACATCACTAGGAGTCATTATCTCAACCCTAGCAGCCTTTTGTCTAACTATAGTTTGAGCATGGCTCTCGACTTCCTCATCACCTTGTGGTGTAGATGTACTCATCTTTGATCTATAGGAAAAGAATAAATTATGAGCCTCAATGTTGTATTATTATGCAATGCATGATCTTAGAACTAAGCCACTCATATGTAACTTATATGTACCAAAGAATGCCTAAACCATAGTTTAATACCACTAATTGACACCCTTTATCTAGTAAGGTCAACAGACCCAAATAAAGAGTGACACACAATCGATATCTGAACTAATAGAAAACCTTTATATTCTAAAACCATATTTTGAAAACTCAATTCAAAACTTGATAAAACTTTTTAAAATATTAGTTAACAAAAACCATTTTAACAGTTATTCTATTGGAGTCCTCATGTCAAAAATTCAGTAGCATAATGGTAGCCCAGGGCCACTGGCCGAAATAGTAACCTACAAAAAAATACACTTCCATAATACTCAAACATCTCAACTCATCTCCTAATTCCTTTGATCACTCAACCTTATCAACAAAACACATTAACCCAAAATAAGAAAAGGATATCGTACAATATTAAAAACATACTTGCATGCTTTAGTTATGTTACAAACTTGATTTAAAGAGTTTACAAAATTATATACTAGACATGTTTAGGTCTAGCCCCTTAATACATATACAAGTGCCCCTTAATATACACATCCCATAATAAATACAAGAATAACAAAATACCAAAAGATTCTTCACTTGTTCTGCTCTTCCAATATTGAGGTTGTAGCTTTAATTAGTTCTTTTACCTATGCACCACAAACAACAATGCGTTAAGAGATATGCTTAGTGGTCATCGATGTAATATTTATCCATATGCAATCATGCATTTATTTCTCGTTACATACATAAACTAGTATTATATGACATAAGCATAAGCATTTATATCATATAGAGAACATATACACATATAACCTCAATATGCCTCATCCGAATCATGATCACAGTATATGCATATACATCGTTATTTAGTTAATGTCTCAAGTCCAGAATTCATGTGCTTTACAAATTATGATAACATAAAATATTATATTCACACATATATAACTGAACAGACAATTTAATAGCCTCTTTGTATCCTAAATTATATTTATATTCATAAACCATAAATCTTATTCTTATTAAGCTTTAACTTCCAATTACTTATTTAACTTGACCATACTTAAGAAATAACTACCTAAAACTAGATAACGGGACTTTCTTGCCACAAAGGTTGTATATATATGTAGTGGCCCCTAAGGATCGATACGGTTGCTGCACTAGTCTAGGTATGTGCAGTGGCTCCTCTAAACCTAAGCGGCCACTGCACCAGGCTAAGTATGCATAGTGGCTTTTTTGGAATTATCTTGCTATTATACCAGCCTAAGGTTGTATAATGGCCTCTTTAGACTTATCTAGCTATTGTACCAGCCTAAAAATACAATAATTTTTTATTTTATGTGTAGTGGCCCAATTAGACCTACACAGCTACTACTCTAGCCTAAAGGCATTGAGGTACCCTAGTAGCTGCTAATCTATCCATAATTGTCGATTAACCTATCCAATCTAGGTTGCCTAATCTTATAGGCCAATCACTATGTTTATTTATGTTTCATTAACTTAAAGTAGTTTTTATTTATCATTTAGACTACTCATGACCTTATTAGAAAAATTACAACTCTTAATCTTTGTAATTTTTTTATGTCATTATACATACATTATAACCTCATCGCTCAACATTACAAGCATACTTAATACTTATGCATAATGGCCACATCATAGGTCTTTCCATGCCACAAAGTATTAAAACATTCTTTCTTTTTCTTATACTTTATCATAACATATGCATTTTATGCATCTTAATAAGAGATAGTTACTCTTAGCACCATAGGCCATTTAGCCATATCAAGAATCACATACTTTATTACAAATCTTTTATGCATATCTCACCATGTTTCACTTAAATACATGAAAAAATCACTTTATTAGCAACATATCACACAAAAACCACATTATTTATATTTGATATTCAAAATACTTGTCTAAGCCATTCCCTTTTTTTCCATATATCATTCATATAACGTATTTATGCATATTATTTACTTAACATACATAATCTTGATCTAACATATGTAATATCATTATTTAAGCTCATCAAGGTCATTATGCCAACTAATTACATTTTGTCCATCTCAACATTCAAAAGCATCATTCTCATTCTTATACTTTAATGATCAAGCATAAGCACTAGTTCATCACTCACATAAGCTACATAATCAATTACATATTATACTTACCTACATCATCAAGGCATACATAATAGGATCATTTAGCCAACACATGAATTTTTACATGACTTAGTAATCTCTTCATTACTAACACAATCATAAGCATTTTTAAAACCTCATTATACTAATCTACTTAGTTATCACTAAAGTACATGCATGTAACAATAAGGCATAACACATCAATAGTTTGTTTTGGGGACCATTCGACCAATCTTTAACACAAACTTAAATTAATCAAATATTTAATTCCAATACCATAATAAGCATAGGTAGAACCTCATAACACTAAGCGACATCATATTCACACCTACACATACACACATATAGCATTTTGGCCATAACCACATAAAAACACTCATTATGTATCATTCGGCCATAGCATTCTTGACATACAACATTATCAATTTATCATCATTCATGCATAAATTCAACATTCATTGCTGCCTCAAATCACCATTATAAGCCATATTACATCATACGCAATCAAAAATTACCTTCACATACTTAGGTTAGGGTTTTATACACATATCATATATTATGTTGATTACACTTATCAAATAAGCTCAAACACACTTTCAAAGCTTAATCATACCTTTTCCTCTACTTTGATCAACTTTCCCTACACAACATAACATAAGCAACTTATAAAAATCCATATAAAATCATACAAGCTTAGAAACACAAATCTAACTTAACATTCATGCTCTTGGTTTCCTAAAGACCTTTGAAAAATATGAAACCTCATAAAAACTTAATCAATTAAAAGATGGTTACTATTTATCACTATGTCTATCCTTAAAATCTTTCAAATTCTCTTGTTTGTCTAGAAATAAATGGTGTTTAGGGGTTTTAAAGGTAAGGATTTAGGGGTTAGATGTAGATTTGAGGATGAGATTTGAGAGGAGACAAAGAAAATGTCATGCCTCAATTTTTGGTTTGGCTTTTCTTAATGATAGAATTAGAATTAGAAGAAAATGAAAGTACGTATCAAGTAGAGTTAATCAGTGTGAATAGCAAGGTGAAAAATGAGTGAGAGGCATAATGGCAATTATATAATAAAACCAGGGTAAAATTGGAAAGTGTAATAATACACATATAAATAATTAAAACATGTAAAAAAAGGTGAAAAACATAAGTGTAGAGTAAGAGGATCATGAGACTATGGAAAAGTAAGCGGTTCGAGTCATGATCCCAGTGAATAGTGACATCGAGCTATGAATAGTATTTCCTAAGACCCGAGTAAAATAATTAAATAGGCATAGAGGAAATGGTATAAATTAATTTTAGGTGAAGTTTGAAATGAAAATGAAGTCATTTAAATTTTTAAAAATTAAATTAAAGTTTTATGGTAGTGTCCTTAGAATAGTGCCCTAGTTTAAGCTGAATGATAAAATATTCTATTTGTGCTCAAAAAAATCTGGGAATAGCACGATGTGATGGTCAAAAATTATAAATAAGCCAGTGGCAATGGACTTAGAATTTTATAACATCAAGTGGTAATTTAACAAAATTAATTTAAAATGTAAGGGTTTAATTAAATTTGATCCTTT
>CANXYI010190410.1:0-11837 GCA_948208565.1 Hura crepitans
CGTCATCTTTATTACATTTTACCACGAATTAGCTTCACACTTATTCACAACATTATCATACATGTTCTTTCCGAATTCAACTCTAGGTTAAGTTGGTATTTTTATCACATCTCTATGGATTCAACTCTAAGTTAATCCAACACTTTTATTGCATGATGAATTTAGCTACATGCTAATTCACATTCCTTTTTCTATCCAAATTCAACTACATGTTAATCCAACTACAGTAATACATCGGCTTCACTTCTTCGAATATAGCTTCATGCTAATTCAATGAACACATAAGTCAATCCAACACTCAACTTATCAAGCAACACAGGTAAATATCTCTTTCTTACTTTGTTATGTATTGTTTCAATTTTTGCATTTTCACAACATACACCAAAGTGGGGGCAACTATAAACGCCCTATTTTTTAGGCCTATGATGATAACTAGAGACAAGCTTAAGCAACAAAGTAAACAACCTAGAACCAAGGTCAATACATAATAACTTGGTAAAAGTCTGCCTAGACTTGATACTATAAGGTCCACACCAACCAACCAAGGCCCAACCTAGCCCATGGCCCATGGTCCACCCAAACAAAACAAAGCCCACGTCTACACAGACTATGTAGATTCAGCCCAAGGCCCATGAACTAACAGGTAGAACCTAAAGTTTAAGTCCGCAGAGGCGTTGGCACCCATAATCTACACGAACTTGCTGACGAAAAACTTTTAAAAGCGTGAACTTCCTATTCAAACTCTATTTCCTAATCCTACAATAACTCTGCCTCTTCTGAATGGGAGAATGATCCCCAAGCCTATAAATACCCTCTCTTAGGTATGAAAAAAGAGAGGCAATTAGAAAAGCTAAAGCCTACTATTTCGAGAGTCCAGGCATTGACCCCAAAGAAAGATCGATCTTCTAGTCCTTAGCCCACACTTAAAATGATCTTTTTTCCTAAAATTTAACCTTTATATTATTGCTTAAAGCTTATTTACAACGCAAGATCTGAGGCTTATATTATTCATTATTGTCATCCATTTGCATGCTGCTTCTGTAAACCAATGATCACCCATGATTAATCATTCATGAGGTGATTCTATGTAATCCCCATATTGGTTATAGGAGTAGGTTAATGTTCTGAACTAGTTTAATTGTCTGTCCTTGATCATTAAGATGATTTAACCATTTCGTAATTGACAATCTAATCGCACAGACTTATCTTAATGCATGATAAGGTCTACACAGACTTAATATATTGATATATGTATGATTTAATGTTTGTGCGGACTATTACTCGATACTTTGTATACTATGTTTCAATGTACTATGCTTGCCATGTTGACATGATTATATGATGTTATCATGTTGTATGATTATTATGTTCCTTAGTATGCTTATTATTGATATTCTAGATTTAATTTATGGTCCGCACGAACTCCTTTTCACAAGAATCATAGTTCGCATGGATATATATGTTTTATGCATGCTTATTCTGTTTTGTGGTCCGCATGAACTCCTTTTCATGAGGATCGTAGTCCGCATGGAGAGATATTCTGAATTCCAATTTTTCATATATTTATCTTCATGTTTTTCTTTGCATGATTAATTCATCATCTCTTAGTTATAATCATCATTTAGGCATGCATCATGATCATTTATATTTGTATCACACAAGTTGTTTGGTATTTTTATTAGGTCCTCACGGACTATTGTTTGTATTACTAAGATCTTTCCTTGCGTTGTACATAAGTGACCGTCTTTACTAAGTAGGAGGTTCGAACAAATATATTAGCCATGATACATCGTAATCCGCACGAACATAGACTGGAGCCTTAAAAAGTCCGCACGAACTTGACGATATAGAGATGGGACTTAACAACTTGTTTCTTATTTATTTATTTTTGTACCTTTTATTTCTTTTAACTATTTTAGATTGTAATAGGTAAATTAATAACTCATTTTCCATGTCAAAATGCCTAACCTCACATCAATGCTTTTTTACCTAATTAATTGATGTTTTCTTAATAAAAAGATTTTGAGTTTTCCTTAATAAAAGTCACCTAAAATGTATTTTAACAAAGGTCAATCTCCTAGAGATAGGAGTTGGGCAATTACCGCCAATTTCTATGGAATTACGGGTAATTATCATGTCAAACAACAGCTAATGAATATCCCGATTTGTGAATGTTTAATATACGCTGATGCTTGTTGTATATTATGAATATTGCAATTTATTCTTTCTAAGTGAAAAGGTGACATGAATGCTTTAAATAGAATGCTTGCTTGCATGATACAGGATTGATAAACGTTCGATATAAAGGAAGGTATATTATTAGAGCACTAATAAGATCTGATTCTGAACCCTTTCTTGGCAAAAGATTAGTGGTCCTGGTGTAGAATTAAGTGGCGACTCCAAATACTAGCTAACTCGTCCCTAGTAAAATACAATAAATCTACAATAGACCTAATGGACATCATTCAAGCTTAAGTGACAAGAATTATATGTGGACTATGGTTACCTTACTCGAGCTAACTAACCCTGAACTTCTGCACAAGTTAGACACCCCACAAGAACTATAAAAAGGTGTGCTCCCTTACAGGTTCTCACTTTAACGCATGCATGTTTGTACCTCATACTCTCTATCATTTTACTTGAAAAACATCCTACTGACTTAGACATCGAAGGCCCAGCCCTGAACTTCTCTGAGTCAAGCTTTTTATTTCTTGCAGGTTGTTTTGAGCTCAAATTACGCATTCGCCACAACCAACTCTACTAATAATTATTTACATTTATATTTTACATTCATGTGTGATTCATCATAAAAAATATTTTAAATGTCATTTTTATTCCTCTCTTTGTAAGCGTAGTTCACTGCAAAAATGTTTAAATTCCATAAAATTCTATTCTCTAACATATGAAGATACTCCTTCAAGTAAAGTGTCATCATTTTCCTTGTTAATAGCTTTATCTTTTTCTCAAACATGCTTTAATAATAGTTATACAAAAATTTTGAAGTTTTTTTTTATTATTATTAATATAATTTTCGTTATTATTATTATTATTATTATTATTATTATTATTATTATTATTATTATTATTATTATTATTATTATTATATGGAGGATTTTTAATTTAAAAAAAACGTGCAGTTAAATTTAATTATTTTTATTAATGATTTGAATAATTTTTTTATTGAATTCTAAAAGAATTTATTACTATTATTATTTAAATAGAATAAAATAATAAAATATCTTAATTACTTGTTGAACTAAAATTTTAATAAAGAAAATTAATTAAAAAAAGGCTATATTGATTGAAACAATAATAGCTTACTAAAATTAAAACAAAAAAATTATTAAATTGATAAAAAAAATTAATCATCTTACTTATATGTTTTAAAAAAATTCTAACCTACCAAATTATTGAGTACGATGATGATGATGATTTAGTAAATTTATTTCTCTAGAATTGAAATTTCTCTAAAAGTTAATTATAAGTTTTTGGTGACCATATCAGTGACAGTTTACTTTTTTTTTTCATTAAATGTAGCATTTAAGTAATGAAAAATTCAAACGGAGAACCTAATTGTTAAATAAATAAATAAATAAATATTGAAAGTTTAATTATTAAAAAATTACGATAAAGTTGTAATTGATAACACCATACAATATTAGAATAGGGCCAGTAGTATGCATGTAGTTGTTCCTATTTCATTTAGCAAACTAGAGATAACTTGCAAGAATAATATAATATGCTTGTATTGGGATTAAAAACAAATCATAAAAATTGAGACATAATTTGCATGTTGTATTTGTTAGGTCTATCAATTTACGATTCCATTAGAAAAAATTAATTTGAATCCGATAAAAAAAACGTATGCTTTAATCCGTATCTAATTTAAAAAAATTTAGAGTTCAATTTGATCTGATCTAAAATTTAAATGGATCGATATGAAATTGATCCCAATAAAACGGATCATATAATAATTCGAATGATCAGATTTTACATAATTGGACGACTCCTGCTTGTACTATACGGGTTTTGCCTTTGATTTAAGCCTTTTCCATAAAATCCATAGTCGGACGGTTATTATTATTTTTTTTATTACTATGATAGTACATGTGAAATATTCTGTCATATTATTAACTACATAGAATTTACATAGTTATAGTACAAGAGACCTATCACACATGTCGACGATATTTGCATAGAAAATAATAATAATAAAACTAAGAATTTACAGGATATTCACTATCCTATACTAACATCAATTTTGTTTTCACTTAACCTATCCGACCTGAAATTGGAATTGTTCATCAACTTCATATTAGCTTCACGTGTGATGAAAGTGGAACATAAATCCAATTTATATGTGGCTAATGAGGAAAAAAGAAAAAAGAAGCAAAAGCTAAAGGAAAATAAGAGGCAAATGATACATTAAGCCAAATCCGAACACATACATTTTAACCACCTAGAGGAAGAGGGTTTTGGGAGGAGGCAGATAATTGTTGCTGAGAGTAGCAACTTTTGTGGAGGAAGATTTGGGAGTAAGTGTGACTTCGTTTTCTGCAAAATGCACCACCATTGACTCTATTTCTGAAACAAATTAACATTCTTTATTTACAGATGGATACACTATTTATATATGGGTAACGTTAATTTACATATATACCATCAATATTTCTTGAAATTGCTTCAGCCACTCTCTTTTGGCATCTGCTACATCCTATATCAGCTGCTACAACAATTTCCTGCACCTGAAAACTACTAAAGGTAAGTTAGCTATATTCACAAATAAGGTTATTAATGGTTGAAACAAAGAAACACCTGAGACATTGATGACGAAGATTTAGGCGGAGGAAGCAGAAGTCTATTAGTGGGTTTGTACAATTTGAGTTTAGCTAGCTCCTTCTTAACCCGAGATGCCATCTTTGTTGATGAAGGTAGATCAAAGGGAATCAACCTAATTTGATGCCTACAAATTTTATTTATTTATCCTTTTTGAATATATATATATATATAGAGAGAGAGAGAGAGAGAGATTGGAGTTCTAATTTCATGATGACTTTGAGTGTAGGGAAGAAAGGTTTTATGTGATGAAAGATGATGTGAAAACTTGAACAAATTTGGACCATATTTTGATGCGAACAAACGTTTTAGGTTCTTTTAATTTAATTTTGTTTTTCTATTTTAACAGTAGGACCGAGCTTTCAGAAAAAAAAAGTTATTATTTTTTCATTTTTAATAAATTATTGTACCGGTACTCTCGGAAGTACTAAAATCCAGACCTATGTTATTCTATCTACTTTTACTGTTAAATTCAATTTTGACAAATTGTATAAAATAATAATATTAACTAGCACCTTTTATTTTGTTGAATCCCTATTATGCAATTAAACATAGCACCTTTTATTTTGTTGAATCCCTATTGTGCAATTAAACATGTATAATTTTAATTCGTTGCTATTAGTTTTGTGCCAGAGTTATAAGTCTGATTCAGACTATTTATATAGAAAAAATAAAATATTTAATGACAAAAAAAAATTAGGAGACTAAAGATGAAATAAAAAGGTTGATTAAGAAAACATAACTTTGGGGTGGTTGTGACAGCAAAATGAAAGGGATGGAAGCATGCGGTCTGATAATTGAGATGACGCTTCCCCTTTCATTCACCTAAATGATTTCTTTATAGAAATTGCTTCCTGGCAAAACAACTGAGATATTTGCTATTTCTTGTACCACTCATATAGTCATGTATAGAGAGAGAGGGAGATAGGTATTGAAGACCAGCAAGACTGAAAGGTGCCAAATATTTCAACTGACTTCATTCAAGTGTGAGAATATTTTTCACCATACAAATTAATATTTAGAATTTAAAAAAAAATGACCCTACATTTTAAAAGTTAAGAAAAAAAAATAATACAAGAAATAATCTAACAATTCTAATGAATAACATGGCAGAATTAAGGAAGGTTGTTACTAAATAAAATATTTATTATTTGACTAGTAAGTAAGTTATGTATTTTAAGTTTCTAAATTCACCACAACGAAACATTTGGATGGCAATGTAGTGGTTGCTCTATGCTCTCTCGTATATAAATATATGATTATGTTAGTAACTCCTAAACGGTTAATTATGGTAATCATAATTGTAAATATAGTTCTCAAGGATACTTTCTATTTGTCTACAAATTCTTGTTAAGTTAGGTTTGAATGTTGAGTAAATTACGTTGTTTTTATTGAGCAAAAACAAGTAATTGAATCGAACCTTAATTAGATGCAGTAATATCTTTTGAAGTTTAAATGGCAAATTTAGAAACTCATCTACATTTATACAGTTTATTGTAAGATCTTTTGCTACATTTTGTTTGATTAAGTTTTTTAAATTTGAAAATTACATTTGATGCAGCCCAAACGCAATAATTTGAATAATTAGGTAGAACAAAATTAAAAATTTCTATAGTAAATCAATTCGATTCAAACTGAGTTAACAAGACTCTGGAGACTTTTGATTACAAGCTTTTAGCTTGATAAATGGCAAGTTTATAATAATTAATTGTCATAATAGTCAATAAATATAATAATATCATGATAAAAGTTAACAAATTACAGCAGCGCTATCAGCTATTGGGGTTGTTCTATAATTTAGGCTTCATTTTAAATTTGCTGTTCAATTTAATAGGTAATTAATTAATTAATTAATTAATTAATTAATTATTATTATTATTATTATTAGTTGATATCTAAAATATTATGAGCATGTGGTAAAATTTTATAAAAAAAATTATTATTTTTATATTAAATTATTATTATATATTTTTTATTATATATATAATTTATTTGTATAAATGTACATTTGTTAACATTTCATCTGTATTTTCACATATAGTATTATGAGTAAAAATAGGATTTTTTTTAGCGAATAAAATAATAGAAATGTTAAAAAGTCAGCTATTAATTCAAACTTGCAACTAAGATCCAAAATATAACATTTCGAAATTTTAATGATTTATATATTGTAAATAAATAAATCTAAACAAGAAATATAAAGAGTAAAATAAGAAATATGTATTTTTGTACTTTCTAAATAATAAAAAAATGTATATATAAATAAAGAGAAATCAATCAAATAAAATTTGAATAGAATAAAAAGATTAAATAAATAGAATTTATTTACGAGTAGTTATTCTATCTACAATCAGTCATCCATTTAAATTATATCATAATACTTCCCCTTGAATGATTATACATCATGAATATACATCGTTAAAATCTTGTTAATAAAAATCTAATGAAATAAAAACTTAACAAAGAAAAAATAATACAATATTCATATGTAAATTACTTCTCTCCAAAAAATAAAATCAATTATAATAAATATTCTAGCTGATGCATTTTAATGCTTGTCTTGAAAATTGAACTTAATTGTACTTTTAAAAAAATAGATCCATTGAGTTATCACTTGAGCAAACTTTATGATTTGATCATCTTTTATAATATACTATCGTTAATTTATTATTTACACCAATACTCCTCATATTCTTTTTATTTGTTGAATCATCCAAGCATATATATTTGTGATTTGCTTGATAAATAGCAAATATTTTTTGAATGGTTTGAATAATATCATTAACCTTATACCCAACAAATTCAACAACTTCTAGTGCCTGGATTACTAGTTCAAAAATATATATTTAGCTAACAAATCTAATTTAGTCTCAATTATTTCTTTCATCTATAGTCAATTACTATATAATTGACAATTTTTTACACTTTTGAGACTTGAATTCATTATTACTGATTATTTCATAAGTAATTGCATAAGTAAATCAATAATATTTATATCTTTCTAATATTTCTAGATTCAATAAAAACCATAATTTGCTAATACTGAAATCACTTCTAAGGTTTCTTCTCTAAAATATAAAAATGTTGATATATGTTCCTTTTTACCTCTTTTGGAGCATCATTTTGAAAGTTTTTCATTTCATTCTATAAAAAATAGTAAATTTTGCATTAGTAAGTTTATCATGCTTCCAGCATAATTTAGATTGATTGCCTACTAAACTTACAAGATGTTTTTTAGGGACAACCAATAATGTATAATTATGACTATTTACCGTTTTCTTACAATAAGCCATATCATCAAATTTGGGAGTCATAGAGATCTACAACCCATAGAATTTATAATGCTTTCTTTTATATGTCCATTATCAAATATGTGCTTCATTAAAATCTTACTAGGAAAAATTCAGTGTGATAAAAACCTAATGAAGAAAAAAGAGTACACTATATTTATAATACACGTAGCAAGTTGTCACATTAAAAAAACCTACCAAGAAAATCCAATGGGACAAAACCTTAGTTAAGAAAAAAAGAGTACAGTGTGTATTTTCTCACCCTAATTATGATAATAATTCATGTACTTGAGATCATATATGTAGAATCTTAACAAATACTATAAAAAAAAAATTTTAAAACAAGTCACATATCATCTGGATATATAAACTACGTATTTTCTAGATTTGTAATTATATATCTTCCAAATATTTTAAACATATATCTTCTGGATATGTTCTTAAAACATGCATTATAATTATTAATGTAATAATTAAAAAACCTCAACTTAAACTTATCTTATAAAATTATATGATGTGGTTATACCTTCACATACCTATACAATTTCATCCCCATATTATTTCATTTCTTTATATGGAGATTTTATAAAACTTAATCAATATGGTCATACATACTGCAGGTATTTAACCGTATAATTCTTAAATAATTTCACCAATCTTGTCATTTTTCACTTCTGGTGATAGTAAGATTATTATTAACTTTATGGAATAGAAATCATTATTTTCTTAAAAATATTATTGATATAACTATAATCGTATATTTTCATTCACTTTAGGGAATAGACTAAATACAATAAAACAACTTTATGATATATGTAAACATAATCAGATAATAATCATTATAAGCAAATGCAAATTATTCAAGTACTTCTAAGCATTACTTGTAAGAATATGAAATACGCTAACAAAAGAGTTAAAGCATATTATCCATTTAAAGTACATAATTAATAAAAAACTAAAAACCATGCATCAACACATAATTTTAATTAATAACATCATGAATATCTTATGCATGAATTAAATTGCATCAATAAATGTATGACCAATAAATTTTATATTATAATTTCATATCTATTAACTTCATCACCGTTGGCGTACTCAATTGATATGTAAAAATACTTATTCATTCAATAAAGAATTTGATCAACTGATTAGTTCTTGATATCCTAGTGGAAGATAAACTTTAATTTTAAAAATATGTTATTCTTTAAAGTTTTTTATTAAATAATGAATGACTTTTAACTATTCATGAGTTTTAATAATATTTAATCATAAAAAATTTACGGTCTATATCACATAGACAATTTAGATCATATAAACAAACTTTTGACATTAACATGCTTCAGGCATCATAGTCCTTTAGGGATTTTCACATAAATTCACTATCAAGTGAGGCATGCAAATAGAATAATATATATCCCAACAGCTGTCCATATTTGAGTATTTAGACTATGGGTCCAAAATATTCATATTTTTATGATGAACAATAATTCTACTTGAATTGTGTCTTTTCATTTTTACCAATTTATATATGTATTTTCAATAGATTTAGTTTAAAGACACTCACTTTGCTAAAAATATCAATATCATTAATACATGCAAAACCATCGTCAACAACTATATCTTTTCGATTCTTTTCAATGACATAATATATTGAGATCTCTTCAATATTTTTAGGTACTTGAACCACTTTTAAGATTTTAAGATTGAGTTATGTCTTAGGTCTCTTCAAAAGTACTAACTTCCATAATATGACTATCTTAATTTTTCCTCCTTTCTTTTTTAAAAGATTTATTTCTTTGGAACTTATTAATTTGCCTTGCTTGACATCTTGTCCTACTAGGACATTTCTTCGAATCAAAGCATTTTGCATGAGCTATATATGAGATTTAGTAAATTTTTATAAATGAATAAATACACTTGTATCATAATTGATTATTCTTTGAACTTTTGGTTTATAATATAAAGATATTTTGAACTTCTAATTCATGATGATATATTTATTATTCTATTTTCAATTGAATATCTCTTACCCTGATGTTTGTAAAAATTTCAATCAAAATTATAATCTCTAAAAAAACATCAAATGGGAGAGAATTTATTATTTTTTAATGGCATAATGCATAGTCCTATATGAAAATGGGAGTTTGTTATCATAAAGACTATTTAGCAATTAATTACAAGCATTCAATAATTTTGCTAGAGTTTTGAGTATAAACAAGTAAAATAGACTTTTTAACTCCATTAATAGAAAATAAATAGGCTTTTTAACCTCTATTAATATAAAACAATAATTTGAAACCTGGAACATAATATCACTAGTATTAAAGGAAACTACCTTGAACACAATCTATAATTTGTGCACTTAATTGAATAACATCACAAACTATAGGTTATGTGTAATGATTGAAAATTTTGATTTCATGAATAATATTTTTCGAGATATGATTAGTGTTCGTAAGTGACTGGATTACTCTGAAAGAGAAAAAGGATAACACTAGCTATAAAACTTTGATGGGCAAATTGAGCTTAAAATTGAAAAAATTAAAACTTTTCACTGAACTAATAAATTCTTTCACACTTAAATCTAGTGAACAGTGACTTTAGTTTCCATCAAGCTGGGAACTACCTAGGATGTGCCTAGATTAACCCAAAAATAGCATATTCTAAAAGTCAAAAATTCTAAATAGTTCAATGGTGAAGGAATTGGAATTTTTTGAGGTCGTTTGATATTTAATTGAATTTTCTTAACTAAGCAAGTGAATAGTTTATCTAGTTCCCTTTGGAGTGTTGACCCAAGATTTTAGAGGTCTCTTAATTGATTAAATCATTAATTTTTAGCACTAAAAGTATGATTTTTAGAGACTTACAAAATTTATTTTTCATTTTTTAAGTCTAAAATGTAAATAGAATTAATTGGGGCCGTCTAATCGCCACGTGTTGTAATCATAGCCATCCACCTAGATAATATAAATATGCTATGGCATGTGCATGTGTATGGTAGCTAGATGCACTTATCTTCTTCCCTAAATCTTTGAAAAACTGAAGTTACCTCACTCTCTCTTTTCCCTTCTTTTCTTCATTTCTTACCCAAAACAAATCGAAATCCTTTATATATTATATGGAAATTGGTCCTTGCGACATCTAGAATCTATATCTAGGTTTTAAGGAGGAAACAAAGCTTGGAAAATTTAGGGTTTTAAACCCCTAAATCACACCAGGTCTCGAATCGAATCCCGGGTATTTTTCTAAGTAATTGTAGACACTGTAGATTATGAGTATGCTTTTATTTTCAAGTTCAGAATTGCAGATATTTTTCTATGAATTTTTTTAATTTATGAGTATTATGGAATTTAGAGAAATTGGTGGAGCATGAGAACTAAGGTGAACAAAAGATGTAGAATCAAATTCGAGACCTCGAATAGTGGCTCTGTAAGTGTTTTCAATGAATTGTGCCATTGTTTCTTTGTTTTTATGAAATTCAAGTGTTATAACATTATGTATGTATGTGTGTAAAATGTATAACTAATGTATAAGTTAGGTTATATGATTGATAATAACATGAGCTAAATGGAATTGGGGTGACAACATGGTAGTTAATGTGTGTGTGTGTGTGTCTTTAGTCGAATGGTATGTGTGAGTGTACATAATGGTGTAGTTAGCACATATGTAAATGTAAATTGTCATGTGTTGTTAAATGTAAGTATATTG
>CANXYI010190449.1:0-11071 GCA_948208565.1 Hura crepitans
TACAACCAATTATTCTAAAAGACTTGTTTAGAGAATTTAGAGAATTAATTATATGATTAGCAATAGTATTTTGTAATAATATTGTTGGATCCTTATTTACTCTGTGATCTAGATGGAAATAATCAGAGAATCGACAATTACTGATCATATATGTAACTTTGCATATCTAACTTTTGTTAAGTTAAACAGTTGTGCTAATTAACGTTAGCAATTTTATAAGACACGGATAACAATCATATATAATAAAAACACATATCTTACTCATGAATTGAGATTCATAAAATTTTTGTGAGTGTTTTAAATTTGCTATGCTTATTTGACAAAATCTTGGTCTAAGATTTCTTGGATGAAAGTTTAGAGTTCAAGAATTGACTATCTTTACTTTGGGCTGCCTCCTTTTTTTGCCCTTATGTTTCCTCCTTTTCGGATTTTCCTTTTTCAAATACCTGTCCCCTTACATGTCCATAATAAGTTGTCTATAACAATATGATCCATTTGCATAATTACAAAATTCACGTGAAAAAGAATAAGTTATTACATTCTTATTAGAAGAAATATAAATTCATATCAAATATGTAATAGCTAAACCATTTTTGTAACTTTGAAAGTTTAGTTTGTCTAACCTATTTGAAGTTGATCAAAATATTACTTTAAGAGCTAAAAAGATGTAAAAAAAACTTCAATGCCATATTTTGTTATTAACATTTCTCTTTCATGATTAGATAGTCCAACTCTACACCTCTAAAGGCTTTAGGCCCTCTAAACCAATATTCACATATAGATTTTATTTTCTTTGTATAATTTTTAAAATTGCTCTTTTGAAGCATTTGTCTCCAATGTAATCCATCTACATCAAAAAGTAGATTTGGACAAGGTAAATTTTGGAATTTTTTCTTTTACATGTATTATAATTTAAGTGTCTTCATCATTTCAAAACCATTGATTTTTATTTGATGTTTCCCTAGCAATTTTTTATAAGTATTTGGAAAGATATTTGATGAATTGTCTATAATAGTTGACCAAGAACTTATTCCATTTTATTTTTGATAGTTGCATGCTTCGCACAATTGGTATCTCTATTGCACATTTTGTCTTGAAATACAATTTTTCATACTCAATATCATCTTGATACCAAGGATTAATTGAATCTCGTATCAAACAAATAATGCACTATGCCTACAGTTTGAAGGCTAGTTCACAAGGTATAGTACAATGAAAATAAATTATTTTAACAAGATAAATTTTAAAATTTAATTTGAATTTGACATAACAGACATCATATTCATCTCGTCCAATGAATCTTCTAATCAAGATAATTCTGAATGATTGTTAGAGATTAAATTCTTTTGAATCCTTCTATGCTCTTATGAGATGTTTACAAAAATTACTAGAGTTTTAAAGAATTAGATTCAATATCCTTAACTTATTTTTGGATTGAACTAGAACATCAAGATATAAGTTTTAAAGACTATTGGTGCAAACTATCATACCAATTCATGTTTCAATAGGCAATATCCTATGTTAAGGAGTTTTTCGAATATGTTTTTTTAAAGTTTATGGATTTTAAATTATGAATTAAAGTTAAATAATATTTTACGTATTAATTTGGTGCGTCGTGTTTCGATATATCCACGCATGCACACCCTTATTCATTATATACTTGATTCAACGATTTATATCTATCAATATATTAGAATATAGCGCACTGAATCACAACTCATATTTTTCATAGTAGCCAAAAGTTTTAAGGATTAAAACTCACCCACAAAGAGTAAACGGTGGCTTTCTTCCACAATTTGGCTTCTCTCCTTTTCCCTCGCTTGGGATCTTTTTTATGTTTTATTTTTTTCCCTCCCAGCTCTCTAGCCCAAGTATTCATTTTCCTCCTTTTTCCACTTTTTTTTTTAATTAATTTTCCTTCTGCTTCTGATTAATGCCCATTTGCCTTAAGCTTGCTCAATGTACTAATCTGACCCATCATTCTTCTTCATCTTTTTTTTTTCCAAAACATTTGAATTTATACATTTAATCTTTAAATTTTTATTATTAATTTTGATTATATTCAAATAAAAACATAATAAATTTCAAAATTAACTATGTACTAAATGATATTAGTATTGCTTAAGTGAAATTTAATAAAATTAAAAAATATTTAAAGATTTTAAAACTCAATACTCTAACAATAAATGTTTAAGAATTCAATAAAAAAAATTATAATTCAAGAAATGGAAAATGTATTTTACCTTTCTTAATTAAATGAGTCTTTCCTTTTTTAGAAATGGGGAAAATTTATTTATTTATTTATTTCTTTCTTTATAAATAAATAATTAAATGAAACTATTTCCCTTGCATTTCATCATAATTGTGTAAACTAATGAGAAAAAGAAAAAAAAAAAGAAAGGAAAAGTCGGTCTTTGTCTCTGTCTAATCTGGTTTTCGCATTTCTCTCCCTTGTTCAGGTAAACTCCATGACTGTTTATTCATTTATTTATTCCTTTTATCTCCTTTGTTAATCGAGTTCTTCTTAATTTTCTTTTTCTCTTCTGGTAAATTTTATTTCTTTTCTTTTTACTTCTTTTTCAATTTCTAGGGTTTTCTTATTCCTAAATAATCCATTGATCTTTCTATCTTTCGTTTTTCTTTCTTCGTATTCTCGAAACGACTTGTCCCTTTTTTTTTTTTCACGTTAATGGATGTTGTTTGTGTTAATCTGGTTTGTGCTATTTCTTTTGACTTGTAGCCGAATTCTTTCGCTTAGAGAGAGCTTTGTTGGCGAGTGGTTATTGACATAAACGATATAGTGAGATGAACAAGAAGATTAAAAGTTATGTTTGTTCTGGAGGATTGGATTTTAGTTGGTAATGTATAAAATCTGGTATACTTTTCGATAAGGAGGTGAACGTTGAATGTTTGTTGATAGGTGTTAGAGAGTGTTTCTTTGGTCTTGTTCTTGTTTGCTCTTCGAGTTTCTTTTTCTCAGTTTGACATTGATGTGCTGTTTTCGTACATTGCAGAATAGGTCGGTAGCACAATGAGCCGACCGACAACACGCAGCAAAAATAAAAGACATAGGCAAGGGGATGATGTTAATATCGGTTCTGAAATTTTGAGGTAAAAACTGTATAAATATTCACCTTTCCTGAATATTGCTACCTTTTCTGCTCTGTGTGTGCTCGGATATGTATTTTTTGATCTTTGTGTAGGAAAATTCATTCAACTGGTGAAGTAACCAATGATGATGTAAAGCAACTGTACATGATCTCTAAACCAGTCTGTCAAAGCTGCCGTGTGAATACTAAAGATAATCCTAACTGCTTTTGTGGGTTGATTCCACCACCTAATGGGAGTCGGAAATCTGGCTTATGGCAGAAATTGTCAGAAATTATTCTGGACCTTGGTGAAGACCCTTGCAAAGATCTCCGTGCATCTGCTGATTCACCTGCTGGTCTTACAAATCTGGGAGCAACCTGCTATGCCAACAGCATACTTCAATGTTTGTACATGAACTTGTCATTCCGAGAAGGTGTCTTCTGTGTTGAACCAGAAGTACTGGAACAACAGCCTGTTTTAAATGAGCTTGTACGGCTTTTTGCAAAGTTGCATGCTAGTAAAGCAGCTTTTGTTGACTCAGCTCCATTTATAAAGACACTAGAGTTAGATAATGGAGTTCAGCAAGATAGCCATGAATTCTTGACATTACTTCTTTCCTTGCTGGAGCGTTGCCTCAGCCATTCCAAAGTTCACAAGGCGAAAACTGTCGTTCAAGATCTTTTTCGTGGAAGTGTATCACATGTGACAACGTATGACAAATTGTTCTAATTTTGCTGTTCTTCAATTTTTGCTTTATGATTTTTATGAGCACCCTTCTGTTTATGGCTCTTTTGGTGTAGGTAGAGTGAAATTAATTCATAGAATAATTATGAGTTATAAAGTGTAAGACAAAATGGAATTGAAGAACCTAATAGATGATGATAAGTAAAATGACAATGGACTACAAGTTGGCTTTGTTCTTTCTGTATGCAGATGCTCTAAATGTGGAAGAGAATCTGAAGCATCTTCAAAGATGGAAGACTTTTATGAGCTGGAGTTGAATGTAAAAGGACTTAAAAGCTTAGATGAGAGTTTGAATGATTATCTCAGTGTGGAGGAGCTGCATGGTGAGAATCAATACTTCTGTGAGTTGTGTAAAATGAGAGTTGATGCTATTCGCAGCATCAAACTGCAAACTCTGCCCGAGGTCCTTAATTTTCAGCTTAAACGCTGTGTTTTCCTTCCGAAGGTACTTTTTACCACGCTCTTGAATTTCAACTATAAAATGATTCTTTCAGCTGTACTTCTTTGCATGAAGACTGGTACCAGTGGTAATGCAAAATTAGCTTCTTGACTTCTTAGCAGATGTATTTAAGCATTTCTCTTATATGTTAATTTTTGTCAGTAGACCACAACTAAGAAGAAAATCACTTCTACATTTGGCTTCCCTGGAGTTTTGGATATGCGGCAGAGGCTGGCTGAACCCTCTCGGGTGGATTGGATATATGACCTGTCAGCTGTGTTGATTCATAAGGGAACTGCTGTAAACAGTGGACATTACATTGCTCACATCAAGGATGAAAGTACTGGTCAGTGGTGGGAATTTGATGATGAGCATGTCTCAAACTTAGGTCTTCACCCTTTTGGAGAAGGGTCTTCAAGTTCTACATCTAAAATTGTTCAGAGTGAGGCATCAGGTGCCACAGAAGATACGTGTGCTGTTGCCAATGGAAATCATGCAGATGATGCACAGCCACAATCTTTGAAAGCCAATGTTAATGGCAATACAGAGATGTTTTCATCAAATGATGCTTACATGCTGATGTATAATCTAAGGTGTAATAAGAAAGTTGATGAAAAAAGATCTGCGGGGTCTGGTGTCAACAGAGTTGAATCAGATGGCTGTCAGAGGTCTTTGCATGAGAGTCTTCTTCCATCCCACCTCCTTGAAGGTATAAAAGAGGAAAATGCATTGTATCTTTCACTTTGTGAAGAATACAAAGTAAAGAAGGAAAGGAAGGTAAACGAAATCACAGGAAGGAGACAAGAGGTTCGATCAGTTCTTTCTGAAGCTCCTGTTCAGTCCCTAGAAGAACCATTTTATTGGGTATTCTCTGACTGGCTTCGCCATTGGGCAGACAATATTACTGCACCGTAAGTTCAAGTTCCTATGATTTGACTGCTGGGGTGCTGGTATGAGGCTGCTATTCTTTTTATTTGCTTGAATGCATATATACTACGTCTATGTTATATTTCTTACTATTCATCAGCTACAATTCTTATCATACAATTCTCTCATGGGAATCTTGGCTCAATATAAATATTTAGTTTAATTTCTATCAATTCATTATTGCATGTTGATTTTTGTCCTCTTTTGATACCATCTTTGAGGATATTTATGGCTGTCTTTAATGTCCAGCAGTGCATTAGATAACACTCCTATTCAATGTTCACATGGAAAAGTCCCAGTGTCAAAAGTTGGCTTAATGAAGCGGTTGTCTGCTGAAGCGTGGGTCAAATTGTTCTCTAAGGTATACCCATGTCTAATTTGTTATGTTTTTAGGATTGCATCATATTATTGGTATTTCCCACCTAATTGTTTTCTTGTATAGTTGAATGTTGAAATGTGCCTTCATTGTTCTAGGGCTCCCACAAAAGTTGAGGTGCTAGGCTCCACACACACACTGAGTAAAGCAAAGTGTTCTTTCAAAGTACTAGTTTAGTGTTTTTTGCTAACATGCTTTGTGTATTTTATTTCTTTTCTCTCTCTCTCTCTCTCTCTCTATATATATATATATATATATTCATGAATACTTATTGTGTACATGTATTTGTGAATAATCAATAGTCATATTTTGTAACTATTTGATACTTTATAGAATTAGTAAGTCTTTTTGGTATAATGTAATTAATATTGATATATTATTTATTTGTTTATAATAAAATTATTAGAAATATGACAAATCAAACCAACATTTTTCCATAATATTTCCCTTGGCTTTATATATTTTTACATGGGATTGACTTAGAATTATTCAAGACATGATGCAAATATTGATAAAAGTAACCAAGAGTATCCTCTTTTTTTTTTAATTGAGATAATGTTGGTGTGAACTGTATATACATATATCAGCATATTGACTGATAGTATGTCACAGTTTGCTTATTGTATCGAAAAAATTAACTTGAAGTAAAAATTGATTAGTTGGAGTGTCCTTAATTTGTTTAATTAAATATTCTTTTATATAGTGCAAGTCTCATAAGTACATGAGTTTATACGGAAAGGAAAAGAAATATCACTTACCCTCAAGCAATCCAACATTTACCATAGCCTGGCTAGAGCATCAATTTTTTTTCCCCTTTTTTTCTCAATGAGCAAAGATGAATCTTTAGTGGGGGATAATCGCACAGAAGATCAGAAGGAATGCTAACAGAGCAGCACACTATGGTTTTGAATTCAATATTTGTCACTTTAAACATTTGACCCCTTGTGATGATCGATGATCAAAGTTTGTTTTCTTTTAATTTATTATCTTAGCATAAACACTCTACTGTTTTTGTCACAGTTGTAAACTAGGATTAGATTGTATTGAATGATGTTATAACTGATGTAATGATTCTAACAGGTTTAATAGTTACAAATTTACATAATAGTAGGATTGTAATAAACTTAAAATATATAAACATTGATCTTTTGAACTGAATTGCAAGTATAAAATGTGATCGATGTTAGAATTATAGTTTAGTTATTATAGGATATAGCAATGGAACTAATTATGTATTTTAATCTAACAAAAAAAATTATTTATTTTAATTGTACAGTTAGGAACTTAGGATTAAATTATAAATAAAATAATCATAGGTTAATATTAAATACACTTTTAATATCATATTAAGTTGTAGAATGGTTTTGCCATTTTTCATGTTCTTCGCATCCACACTAGGTTTCACAAATATAAGGCATATGGGCGAGTTCATAATCATTATTAAATTTTGTGTATATTTTTCTTTTCTGCTTATTTCGGAGTACTGTCAACAGCAAACTCAATACAATGAAAAGTTCCATATTACACAATGAGCTTTCAATTTATTCAATCATATTTTATTATGCTAGTCTATCTAAATACTATAGAAGTTCTATAACAATTTGTTTTTATCTAGTTAATAAAAGTCAACATTTGTTCTGCAATGTTTTTCATTTCTTCTGTTTGTGCTTAGGGAATTCAGGAAGAATAGCTAGCACAATCTTGAGAGAAGCTTCACCATTAAATGTTCATAAAATGGTGAAAATGGATTGGATTTTTGAGAAAGTGAAAAACAAGGGACACAGGGTGCTGGAATGTGAAAATGCTAATGGTTTTAGTGTTAATACGGGGTGGGAGCTGAGATAAATATAGAGAGAACAATGATAGAAGTCTACGGCGGGAAAAACCTTAAGGAGAGATAGATATATACACCAAACAACAGGAATTTTAAGCACATAAGGAGCTGAAAGGGACAAAAATGGATATTATGCAATTCTTTTATTTCAAAATTGGAACAAAGCGAAGTTACTTTCTTTCTTAAAGTCCAGGCCCACTTTATTAATTTGGTGGATGTGGTCTGTTATAATTCTTGAGGTGCCTATTCACGTGTCCAAAAAGATGCCTAACCGATCGAAGGCCCTAGTGGAGCACCTGGCTTGCTTGTGTAAATGGTGTTTTTGCCAAAACAGATTATGCATCTTTTCTCTCGCCATTTTTCACTAAGACCTTGTGTTTGCTTGTGTCAAGTTTCTTCTCACTTTTGCTCCTTTTTTCCTTCTCTCTATTTTATTGCTAAAATTTTCTTTTAAATGCTTTTGAATTTCAGTATGGTGGGGGGCCAACGCTAACAAATGATGACTACTGCTTGGCTTGCCTTATTGATATTGCAAAATCTCTAGTCTCTGCTGATAGCTATAGGGATCGGAGGACATTAATGAGAGAGCTTGCAACTGATGTGATTACGGGGAAGTGTCTAGATGGAATGTACTATGTATCAAAGACTTGGTAAAATTTATGCCCCCTCTTTTAGAATTTATGTTTTGTTTCTTGTACCTGTGTTTAATTAATTATGGCCTTACCACAGGGCCTCCATGTTTTGGGAATTTTATTGATTCGAAAAAGAATATGTTTGTCATTTTACTCCCTCTTGCCATACAGCATGGAAAACAAATGAAAGCATGTTTTCTGTGAACCCCAGTGGTGTTGTTTGGTATGTTTTTGGGGCACATTTGTAGTGAATGTGTTCCTTTTATCTTTGTAGGTTGCAGCAGTGGGTGAGAAGAAAAAACCTTGATGCACCAAGCGAAGCTGATGCAGGACCAACAACTTCAATCCAGTGTCCTCATGGGGAATTGATGCCTGAGCAAGCACCTGGTGCTAAACGGTTGCTGGTTCCCGAGAATCTTTGGCTCTTCTTTTATGAGGATGCCATTGCAGTAAAACCCAATGACTCCTCAGGTTGTGTGGCTTTTCCTTCAGATACTGAGCAGTGTCCCCAATGCTGTGATGAACTTTCTGAAGTTGCCTGCTTGGAGGATTCTCTGAGGTCATTTACAAATATATTAAGCATAGACCTCATTAGCTCTGTGTATGCGTGTGTGCAATCATGCATGCATATTCTTATTTTTAATTTTCTCTGTGAAACACAGAGCAGTGAAGCTAAAGCAACGCCAAAATCATGAGAAACTGGCTACAGGGAAAGGTATTCCCCTTTCTTTCAACTGTAAGTATTACCTTGTTCCCTCGTCGTGGCTCACAAAATGGAGAAACTATGTAACTGCAAGTGGCAAGAATATTTCTTCATCAGTGGAACCCGAAACTCTGGAATTTGTCATTGATTCGCTAATATGTGAAAAGGTAACTTTGCAACTCTGATGGAAAATCTGTCTGATTATAATTGGGGCTTTCCCTTACTAGCTCAACACTATCACCCACACCTCTTCCAAAATAAAATAAAAAAAAGGATAGCAACTTCCTGTTGGAGTTAGATTCTTAGGTGAACCTTCTCTTTGACTGTTGTAATCATTGTTCATCTTCTTGTGTTTCACTTTCTGGTGGAATGAATTTTTGACACACGAGGTGATGGACACTTGTATTGCTTAATGTGAAGTTGGCTAAAGGGACGTGGATATACTCTTGTAGTGGTGGAATTTTTCCTGTCACATAAAATCATAATTTGGTGAATGGCTTGGGACATATTTTGTTTGTATTGGTTTTATTTTAGCCATATTTTGCTGATGATGTATTGCTATATAATTATTGCTTATACACTGTCTGTCTGTTTCTCCCTCTCTCTCTCTTTTTCAGCACTCACGGCTCCTGGAAAGGCCTCCTGATTTGGTTTCTAAACGTGGCACACTTTTCCAAAAGGGTTCTGCTGTAAGTATGATGGGTTTTTAATATGAATTTGAATAACTTATAATATTGATTCGAATGCAGCCATTAAGAAAAGAGGGAAATTTTGATGGCAACTTGGAATTTCATTTTAACCCATTTTTCATTTCAGAGGGTTATATTGCTGGTTTCCTAAAGAAAGTTAATTTAGTTTCCCACTAAAATATATCATTTCTTCCATGAGCGATGCAGCAAAATGGGCAAAGAGTAGTTGTCAATTTTACTATGAGTATTCTGATGCCATATTTCTTTTTTCCTCTGTTCCTCCTCCTTTGGATTCTAGACAGATGGGTTGACAATCATCACTGATAATGACTGGAATAATTTCTGCGAAGAGTGGGGCGGAAATAAGGAGAAGGGAATGTCTGCAATAATTGAGTCTAGTAATGCAGTGGAAAATGATTTAGCTGGTTCCTGTGAAGAGACAGTCACGAGCGAGGAGCATTTGCATACTCAAGGTGAAGTAAATGAGGAGACAGAGACCAGACAGCCTGTTATTAGGACCTGCCCTGAGGTAACTGAAACTAAACCCAGTTCTTGTTGTTAATGTGTCTTACATTGTTTGTACCCATTTCTTTCACTGCATTTTATTTAATGATCTTGCAATGGAGTTTTTTAAAATTTTGCTAGATCTGTGAGGACTGCATTGGTGAAAGAGAAAGTTGTGAGTTGATGGAGAAGCTTAATTACTCCAACGAGGATGTATATGTGTCTCTTGTACGTGGTAAGGAAGCTCCAAGATCCATTCTAGAAGCATCTAAGAACACTTCTGAGCCTGATCGCCGGGTCTCTAAGCGCTCTCGAAGGACCAATTCTGGGAATGCAGTAAATTTGAAGGTTTCTGGTTCTACATCAATATACCAGTTAAAAATGATGATATGGGAATCACTTGGGGTAAGTTGAAATGCAAATGCGTATATAACTCTCAGGACTCTGATATTTGATGCATGGTCATGTGGGAATTCGTCTTTGTAGATGTTAAATGATCAAATATATCTATTTATTTCTAGTTAATGGGAAATCCTAGGTTTTGTAAATGAGGAAAACATTGCATTTGTATAGTCACAGCTCGGCCAGGTTATTCATGCTGAGAATCTGGTGAGTGGTGCAGGGCCCAGCTCCTAATACTATGATGAGATTTTTTGAAACAAATAGAATGAGGCTAAGCGCTGAAAAGCTGGTCTAGGAGAAATTGCATTGAGCTTAGTCTCTGTGCTATGTGAAATGTTATAGCAACATTTTTCACATTAGTTTAAGTTTTGATCAGCATTAATTGTTTCTTTTCATCCACAAAATTTTGGTTGTTTAGTGGGTTTGATTTGCTTTAAGTTCTTCATGTGAATTGGGTCCCACTGCAGATGAGGCCTTCTGCACTGAGTTCTTGGGAAGTAGGTGTATTTGGCCTTCTAGAATTTTATTTGCATCTATGAGGAAACTATTTATATTGGGTTTTTATTTTCTAGTTGTTACTATATATGAATGATGCAAATACCCAAAATCAAATTGGAGTGGTGTGTAAGACTCTCTTTCAGGAGCTGCAAGTTCAGTTGGTTTTTATCACTGCAACTCCAAGTGATTATCTGACTGGTCGTTGCATTTCTCATCTTAATGTTCAATCTGTT
>CANXYI010190615.1:0-14969 GCA_948208565.1 Hura crepitans
ATCTATCTTTGGTAAAATTTGCTTACAATAACAATCACTAGGTGAGTTTAGGTATGGCTCCTTATGAAGCCTTGTATGGGAGGCAGTGAAGAACCCTATTATTCTAAAGTGAGCTTAGTGAAATCAAGCTTATAGGACTAAATTTGATTAAAGATGCGAAAGAGAAAATGAAGATCATTGGAGAAAGGCTTAAGGCTACTTCAGACACATAAAAGCCCTATACAGATTTAAAGAGAAAGGATATTTAGTATGAAACAAGTGATAAGGTTTTTCTTAAAGTGTCTCCTAAGAAGAAAGTGTTAAGATTTAGCAAGAACGGTAAGCTAAGTCGATGGTTCATTGGGCCAAATAAGATAATAGAATGTGTTAGTCCTTTGGTTTACAAACTAGCTTTACTCCCTAAATTACAATAGATTCATGATGTGTTCCACGTGTTTATAATGAGAAGATATAGATAAGATCTAACACATGTGTTGTCAATTGAAGAAGTGGATATACGTCCAGATTTGTCATATGAAAAAGTGCCAAGGAGCATCGTGGCTTGAGAAGTTAAAGAGTTATGGAATAAAATTGTGCCTTTGGTGAAGGTCATATGGCAACACCATGACATAAAAGAAGCAACTTAGGAGAGCGAGACTTAGATGAAGGAATAGTATCTGCACCTCTTTAATCTAGGTAATTTTTAGGATGAAATTTCTTTTAAGAGGGCAAGTAATGTAACGTCTTGAAAATCCTGACTATTATGAATAGTACTTCTTAAGATGAATAGTGTTTCTTAAAACCCGAGTCACACTAATTAGACTATCAAGAAGTATTAATCGTATATGAAATTAAGGCAAAATTTAGAGTCAATCTGAAGTCATTTGAATAGTTAAAAATGCAAAACAAGATTTTATGAAAGTGTCTTATGAATAGTGCCATAGGCAAAGCTGAATCATAAAATAATTCAATTTTTGCTCAAAATAATTTAGGATTGATACAACCTAATAATTAAAAATTCCAAATAGTCCATTGGTGCAACTAAGTTATTTAATTACATTTTTATCGAGTTTTCAAGCTTTTTGAACATGGATTTTTTTGGGTTTAAGAGTTATATTTTAAAAGATTATTGGTTTTTTAAAAGGTGATAATTGAGATCAAAATGATAGAGAATGAAATTTAAAAGGGGTTTTAAAGAGAGGAATTATAAGGGTTTTTTATCATAAGTCCATCTACTATTAGCCTTTCATTTTGAAACTGATATAAATGGTTAAATTATTAGTCAAATCACTATTCATTATAGCCAACCTCTTTCCCTTTCATCTCTCTTTGTCAACACCACTTTTAGGGCCTTTTCCACCATTTTATCCTCTATCTTCCACCATATTTACCTTAACCAATCAACATAAAACCAAATATTATTATGGATTAAGTGAAGTAAAGGTGTTAAAAGCTTTGGAAAAGTTTTCTATTAAGAGATTTTAAAGAATTGTGATAAGGGTGAATAGTAACCTAATTTGGATTCAGGTATTTTTATTCTATTTTAGTATTTTTTCTGAACTCTATGGGTGCCTAAGGACACATTTATGTGGTCCTTTTATTTTTTGGAGCTATATTTGATTTATTATAGATTTTCTAAAGTGAGCCTATAATTGAGTGTGTAGAAAAAGAGAGACCGAGTGGTTCGAAGGGCAAAGAGAAGGCATAATCATGTCATATCAATGTATTACAGTTTTTGGTATGTGAATTTAACCAAATATATGTTGCATAATTAATTTTGATGGCATTTAATGTGAATTTGGCTTTATGTAATAAATGTGGTTATGTGTAATTAATATATGGTGATTGTAAAGAAATGTGAATTAATGAATGGTGTTATGAGACTATGTTAGTGTGGTCGAAACACATCTGGTGAGTGTGTGTGTGTGTGTGTTTGGTCCATTTATGCTTTGGGGCATAATGAATTGTTATGTTATTGGAGAAAACTATGTATGATTAGTTTGAATAATGCATACTGAGTTGTTAGCCAATATTGGTATAGTGGTTGTGTGTGAGTTTATGGTCCTTTTATGTTATGGATATGATAAGTGTGTATGTGAAGAAAAGTAGTTAATGAATTACAAGTATATTATGATGTTTGATATTTTTAAGTTGGAATTTTAGTGGTGGCCGAAACTTTCAAGGGCATAAATCGCAAATTTATAACCCTACATAATTGTATGAGCCTTAGGTTATGTCATTATGACCTAAGTGCATGTATATGCATGGTTTATACAATGGATAACTTATGGTTGTGATGTTGGCTAGCATGATAAATTGAGAATGTATGTTCATTGTATGTATTATGGAAATGTGCTTGCTTATGGGATAATACTCATATGAAGTGTACCTTTCGGTTTAGCAAATGGCCTTGTGTTTTTTATTTAATATTTTAGGCATCTTTGAGAATTCCGTAAGCACAAAGAACATATGTGATAAACATATATCTGATATGATGGTGATTTTGGATTATGTAAGAAATTATGAAAAGTGTGCATATAAAGATAATTAATTTGCTCATATAATGGATAAAAATTAAATGTCTATGCTTTTAAGAACCAAGGTTGGATAGGTTGATTAATCAACTAGGGTATATAGAGCAACTACTAGGTGCCTTTGGGTGCAACTATCTTGGGTGCCTTCAAGTGCAATTATCATGAGTGCCTTCAAGTACAACTATCTTAGGTGCCTACAAGTACATATATCTTAGGTGCCTTTAGGTACATTATCTTAGGCATTCAAGCATTATGTGGTCTAGTTATCTAGTTTGGCTTATTGTCTTATAAGTATGGGTTTATAAACTTAATTAAATATCGGTAAAAGTTTAAATCCTCTTTTTCATGCATTAGAATTATCTTTGAGACTTTTTGGTTATGATATTATATTAGAATGTTACTTGTGACTATTATGGCATGTAAGATGTATTTATTAAACTATGTGGGTGTTGTTACAATGTATGTTTTTATTCTCTTGCCAGTACAATAAAGATGTAAATTTTGTGTGGATTGCATTATTTCATGACATAAAACATATATTATGTTGGATTCACCATAAAGTGAAAGCTTAGCACATCATGTTTTTTCTTTTTTTTTGTAATGTGTAGGTTAAAGGAACATAGGTTAGAGTCAAAGCCTTGGAATCATAGAAAATCAAAAAGCTACCACCTCTTGGGGGTATTCTAATTTTATTTTGTATAATTTCTAGTGATGTAACTAGAATAAAATCACTCTTATGTAAAAATGAGGGATTGGCCCTAATCTGTATTTTGTAATTATGTTCTGTAAAACATATTACTTCTTCTAGTGGCACCCCTTACTCAGTCTGGCCACTAGACTCAAATAAGGAATGACACACAACCATCATCTATCTTATTACTTATCTGATTTACTTAAAACCCTTTTTGATTTATACTCATATGATTAACATAACTATACAAAACACTCATTATCAATAACTCTCTACTAAGTTAACTATCTTGTGATTATTGTGTCAAAATTTTGGTAGCATAACAACTGTACCAGTGACATAATTCCTATAATGAATAATGGCCTGCATATGAAAAACACTTTTATAATCTCAACATTTAATACTATTCATCATGATCTTACTAATCATCCAAACATACATATCCAACAACTCATTTAACTCACAAATTAATCACATAAATACTATTTCTCATACATATATCATAGATCAGAATCAACAACTATGCATCATCATAAATCTTTATACAACCCATTCTTAAAAGATTTATACATCTTTTATACAATAATTACTCAAATATCATATCAAAAATATATATATATATGAATATTAGAATACATCTTTATCTAGGATCATACATCAATCCCATAATCTTACTCTGGACATTTCTCCAAAAATCCTTCCATCATTTATTTATAGATCCTTCAGATATGATAACTTACAGAACCTACACATCGTAAATAATGATATGCTAAACTTTGTAGCTTAGTGGTGTATCTAGTATAGTATGGCATATTTATAAACATGCAATATCATTCATGATAGATTATTCTGCTTAACAGATATTAACCATATAAAGAATTCAATATGTAATACATCACAATATTACATACAGTTAGATATTCTTTAACCTTATTATGAACACATTTATATCATTCACCATATATTAAATGCTTTAAATAAAATAAATATGGATAGCATATAGCTCTACCATACAAAGGATCAATATATCGTACATGGATGTATAGGCATAAAAAAATCAGGACATTTCCAAAATATTAGAAATCCTAACATAGAGATATCTCTAATGCTTCTCTAACCATATGATAATCATATACATTTTATTCTACCGTATCATAACATCTCTTTATGTCATAACGGCTTCCCAAGTGATATACCAAAATTTTGTTAACCTATTAAAAACACTTTTATAAGCAAACAACCTCTAAACCTCTATATAAACCCTTTTAGCCCCCTAGTCAACATTAATAAACATCAAGCATATATCAGCATTACACACACAGGGCCTCAGGCCCATAGTTATCTAATCACACACAAACCAAACAAACACCACACTAACTTATATACATCACATTTAGGTTATAAATATAGACATAGCAACTTCTAAGCATGCTAACCCAAACCGACAAGATATTACATAAGTGCCACTACTAGAAAGAGAAATAACTTCTTTTACCCTTTAACTCTTGAATAGCTACATTGCATAATCAGTGAGGCTGGCCTGCTTATCCTTGTTACTTGCACACCACAACATAGTTGCACTGAGTATAAAACTCAGTAAGTAAATCTAAACCATTTAAAACATGCATTAATACACACATGCAAATATAAATAATAGTTCAGGTGTAGTGTGTGAGCCACATGCCAAATGGTTGATATCATATAGATGATATGTCTTATTTTTTTAAAATTACAAAAATGCCTCTATGATGTGCTTATTAAAACTCACTGTCAGAAAAATACCATCAATTAATTTTAATTAACATTTTTCCACTATTTTAAGTCATTTTCATAAGATCGACTAGATAGATGACATTTATAGACACTGGATTAAGAGGGAACTTAAAGATGTGTAGTGGCCCACATTTTAGACCTTGACCACTGCACCGACCTGATAGAGCCTATAGGGATCAGTTCATAAGAACCTCCTAAAGGGCAAAGATACTGAGTAATTGTGTATAGGATTAGTCCATAGACCTCCCAAGGGCACTGATCATTTCAAAGTATTTCCTCCGTTGTCTACCTAGCAAACTAATGTAGTGGCCCCTCTGGGGACCTTCGTCGCTGCACCAGCATGTCTGATATCCAATCAACGAAAAGAAGTGTCTGCCCTGTAGAATAGTACAGTGGCTTAATTATGAACCTCGACCGCTACACTGACCCAGTCTGATAACTAGACAGTCTAGTAGCTACTAATCCCTAAGTTGACCGGTCAACCCATCTAGTAGGTGTCCAAATAATGGGCCATCTAACTTCATTTTAAGTTCATTTCTTTATTGATCATCTTTTTATAATATTTTGAATTGAAAAACAGAAATAAAATTTTTATCATACAGTCAATTTTTGACCTGGACAGTTATAGGTCATTTTTATCCCTGCCGAGCAATTACGGGTAAAATTTTCTATCACTTTTTGACTCAATTCTAAAGGCATAATTACAAGCATATTAAATCTAGTCTAGCCCATTATTTTGGCTCAATTATTCTTAGGTTAAATAGTTATTCTTATTATAGTCCCAAAATGATTCCTAATTGTGACAACCATTTTAGGTTCATTTTAAGTCTTTTTTTTTATGCTAATTGTACCCATGATCATGCATTTCCATAGGCCTAAAGCCAAGCTCACTTATACAACTTAAATAGCCATTAAAGAGCTTCTATTTATATTCGCATAACCTTTATAATTTAGGCCACTTTAAGGTATTAATTTCATGCCAAAGCTAACCCAATTATAAGTCAAATTTTCATATCTTTACACGCTAATCTTAAGTCCACTTTTCAACCATTTTCTAACCTTAAAAGATGTCCCACATTTCATTTATTTCAAGCCATATTAGTCATAAATATTTACCTAGATCATGTCATATGAACAAAACAAGATTCATGCCAAATATGTCATGTTTATCACACACACATACTAGTTAGGCCATTCCTCATTTCCATGCCAACTAACCTTGCGTAGCTCTCGGCCAAGCACCTCACATTGCCTTACCCATGCTTTCAATCACATTTAAGCACATATATACACACACTCACATCACACAAGCATGCCTACATACATTTAAGGCCATTGCCATGCAAGCTAAGCTAATTCACACATTACTCATGGCTCAGCCACATTAAACACACCCATACATAAGCATTTTTCACCAATTCTTTCACCTACCTCAAAAAGGCCATCACTAACATGTTCATTGCCACACAAAATGCCAAGCACACATGCCATACACTCACTTTCACACTAAGGTACCTCTTGGCCAAATAGAGCCACCCACCAAAACTCATAAGTTTCACTACTTACACCTATAATTTAATCATTATTCATGTCAATTGTCTTAGAAATCATGCCAAAACTACCTTAGCAAGCCATAAAGACCTCACACACCACACATGTATCTCTTGGCCAAGTAAGGAACTTAACCCTTCATGCATTCTTTTAATCCAAACATTTATTCCATATACAATTAGCCTAATTATATACATAATCCATTAAATCACACACTTAAACTACTGATTCTGCCAATTCCATACAAGTTTTCTAACCTTCATTCATGGCAAATTAACCATACATGGTTTGAATGGCTTAAATTCGCTTACCTCACTACCAAGGGAGTTGAATTCTTCACTTCAAGCTTGAAAGAGTCCAAAGCACACCTCAATTCTTCCTCTCCTCCACTCATGTCACTTTTCTTTCAAAAATTCACCAAAAATCACACACTCCTCAAAATCAAATTCCAATCACATAGGTGTTCTTAGAATCATCAAATCTCCTAGGAAATAAATTAAAAAGGGTGAAATTACTTCACACAAGAAGTTGCTCTTTTAGGCACCCTTTGATGCACGGCCTTGTTTCTTTGAATTTTCTTGCACTCTAGGGGCTTCTATGGCCCCCAACACCTTCATAAATCACTTTTGAACATATTAAGGTGATTTTTGGTGGCAACATACATAGGAAATAGCTTACAAAAGGGGGTGAGAATGGTGATTCTTGCTGAAAATGGCATCAGGTGGGAGGAAGAGGAAAGAAGAAGGATAAGGGAGGAGGGTGAGTTTAAATGGCCAAGTGGCCACCCATACATCACTTTGGGCCTTTTATAGTGGCTAAGATAGCACGAGTGGGGCCCACATAGCACCTGAACAACTCGAAAAAGCTCTATTTTGATAGAAATATTGGGGAATTTTTAAAAATCACCGAGACCTCCAAAAATCATAGCATTTATTTTAAAAATCCTTAATTGGTCCTATTTAGAGGCTCGTAAAATTTCATGACCAAATTCCACCGACAAGACAGTTAATCAACTACCTCAGTTTACATGCAAAACCCCAAAATTTAGAAAATTTGCAAAAAAACCTAAGAATTCAAAAATTCTTTCACCAATGGATGCAGGGGATTTTTTAACTTTCAAGGTATGGCATTTTCAATTCTATTCAGGCACATCCCGGGTCATTCCCAACCCGACTCTATCTGAGCCTATAAACCACTAGCTTATAGCCTAAAATAATTTGTTAGTTCTACAAAATCTTTAAATTAAATCAATTTCATTATTTTATGGCCCCTCGAAGTTTCATGACCAGTACCCTACCTCAAGCCTCGTGAAGGTGACCTGGACTCTAGGAACACTTTTTAACCTCAGTGGTACTATTCATAGAGCCTTGATTTACGGGCATTACACACATATACATCCTAGCCCATTCAGCCACCATGCCTCTTAGCATTCTAAACATCATTCACTTGCATCATCCAACATTTCTCATGCCCGTGTAGGTATCCACACCCATTTATGGCCATACAACATGTATAGCATACCAAATGTACAACATACATACATATACATACATGCAAACCATACACATGCCATTACCATACATGCATATATATAGATGCAAACCATGCACATTCCATCACCATCGTCATTCACATCATTATTATCACATTAGATGTATTATTATACATCTATAACATCATACCACATGAAAACCATGCATATAATCACCATTTATGATCATTTAATATAAACACACTAATTTACATATTGATCATGCATTAGGGCATATACAAAATTGTACAAATTATTTCGATTATGCATATAACATAATACATACTTATTCTATGCCATCTTTACCTTTTATACCTAACAAGTTATTAACACATTAGATCAAAGTCTCAATATGATTTATTTCTAATCATTGCTCTAGAGGTTACTCTAGGCACTTATCATTCTATTCTAGAGGTTGTTCTAGACTTCTAAGATTCTTAATATTAAAACATTTAGCCTTAAATAGCATCATATAATGATCCATGCTTTAAAGGTAACATACCAAATGTCATTTCAACATTATCATATATATCCATACACTTTCTTCACATGCTCTATCACACTTAGAACATATATTATATCTGATGGTTTCTTTTTATCATACCCATCTCATTTATCATAGGAAAATGCACATAAAGCATTTTCATTACATCTTAATCACATTAAATATATCTTTATCTTTCATAAATATACGTGATTACATCATATCATATTTTTATTCTAGATGTTGCTCTAGGCATCTTAGACTCACTACTCTAATGGTTACTTTAAATAGCACAGACTTACTACCCCAATGGTTGCTTTAGACAGCACAGACATGCTACTCTAATGGTTGCTCTAGATAGCATAGACTTGCTGTAACACCTCCTACCCAATTCCTGAAGGAACTTGATAAAAGATACTACTTCCCATAGGTCATCCATCCTAATTCTACCTTAAGTGCCATTCATTTAACACTTACGGTCTTATCTAACCTGAAGGTCCTCTATCATCATTTTTCTAGTATGTTACCATGTTATAGTTATTATACTTATAAAGCACTATTAAAACCATTTAAGTAGACAGAAAGGCCTTTTTTCAGAAATTTGGGCAGCATAATGGCTACCCAGGTAAAAAATTGAAAATCTTTAACCGATGAAATCACACTTCTATAATCATCATACTCAACTTTCCCACTTCTAGACCCATCTAGTCCTCCAATAACTCAGACAATATCACAATCATAGCAATGATAGATAACATAGGGTCTCAAACCCACATCATTCCATAGGTAACCATACAGGCATGTATTTATATAGATAGTAATTTAGTAGTTCACAATTTTATAATTTACAGACCATTGTATGTATATACTAGGAGTATGTTCAAACATGACACTATCTCGAGCCCTATAACCTATATACATGAGTGCCTTAGTTTTATATATGTACAAGTAAGCAAAATGTACCCCAGGTTGGCTGTCCTGCTACACTATACACACTGAGGCTGAACAACTATTGTCTATCTACAACCTGCTCATCAGAACACTGATACATTGAGTATAAACTCAGTGGTGAATTTAATGTAAATAAGGTATGCCACACATAATTCATGCAATAATCCTGCATCAGGCTAGTCATGTAAATGTGTAAAACTAGTTACATGCAATTTTGTTATAATTTATCCTATCTTATTATTTCATAATCTATATCTCACATGATCCAACTAGATTTGCTAGATGACATACATTACATGCAATTAGGTCAAATAAGGCACAATTCATTTCGCTTATTATTATTGTTAAAGTTATTCCTATCCTTTTATTTTAGGCTCATACTAGAAAGATTACACTTAAAGTCACCGGATAGCAGGATTTAGACTATGTAGTGGCCCACATTTTAGACCTCGGTAGCTACACCTACCTAAACTATCCGAAAGAAGGGATCAGCCCTATGGGACTTCCTAATACTGGAGTGACAGATGGTAAGGTTTAGTCCTAGTAGACCTCCCAACATTTATAGAGATAGCAGGGATCAGCCCTGTGGGACCTCCTAATATGCTAAGTAATATCTCATCTCAAGTGGATAGCAAGGATCAGCCCTGTGGGATCTCCCAATATCCATATGTACAATGGGTAGCAAGGATTAGCCCATGTGGAACTTCTAATACCTAGGTGTGCAGGGTTCATCATAGAACCTTGGAGGTTGGACCCACTATCTCAATCATGTAGGCAATGGCCTAGGAGGACCAAAACCCCTAGCAGCTGCTAATTCCCTAGTTGATTGGTCAATCCATCTAGTGGGTGTCTAAATGATATGGGCCACTTACTATTATTAATTTTATTCACACACTTATAGGTTATTCTTCAATAATCATGCAATCATCAAATTCTCACACAAAGGTGCACATTTGCATATAATCACCTTTTTCCCAATTACAGGTCATTTTACGATTTGATAACTACTCATTTGGTCATTTTTATGATTCCATTCTCATGCCATCATTACTAAACTACTCATTCCAAAAGCCATAACATTTCACATTAACATCTTCCACTTTTCCATACATTAATGTCATTATCTATGACATTGCTTATTTATATAAGGCCATGCTTTTGTGCCATCATTTTCTCACTTTAAGACACCTTACATATATAACACATATTACCTCATTTTACCATTTACCACATATATATACCATACATTATTTCCTTTCCTCAATTTCGTATCATAAGCATTTTATAAATCCAATTTCTAGCTTAAGTGCATTTCTTATCCATGCCTTACACACATGCACATTACATGGCCATTATGCCTACCATTTAGCCACTACAAGAACACACACATGCATATGCATTTCTTTCATACAAATCATGCACATAGGCTTTATTTCATTAAGCTAGCATAGTCACATAACCAAATCACATCAAACATGCATACATGCACGAAACATTAAGCTAGCATAGTCACATAACCAAATCATGACATGTGGCGATCTAACGGCCTATATTAATCCAATTTTCTTTTAAACTTTGAAAATTTTAAATAATTTTTCTATACCTCCAAAATAATCATTTTAGTGCCAAAAATCCTTGATAATGCTTATTAAGGGTCCTGTAAAATTTTAGGTTAATACTCTAATGACAACTATAGTTGCTATTCACTCATGTAAATAAAAAATTCCGAATAAATATCAAACGACCTCAAAATATTAAGATTTCTTCACTAATGAACTCATTGGAATTTTTTAGCTTCAGGGTATGGTATTTTCATTTCCATCCGGACACATCCCAAAGATGTCCCAGCACAAACTTATTTAAGATCACTATTCACTAGTTCTTAGTCTAAAATGATTTATTGGTTTTGCTAAAAGTTTTAATTAATTCATTTTCCTCATTTTTGGCCCATTAAAGTTTTATGACTAGTATTCCCTTTCTAACAATCACAGTGGGTCTTTGCTCTTCGAGAGTCACTATTCATGCCTTGGAGGTACTGTTCATGAAATAGTATTTTATAGGCATTACACCTGTTGCTCTAGACAACATAGACCTGCTGCTGTAATAGTTGCTCTAGATAACAACGTTTCTCATTTTCACACTTAGTTTTCTACCATAATGCATTTCACACACACATTTGATTTTTTTAATCATCAATTTAAGGCATTATACTTGTATTCCACATTTTATAACTATCACATTTTGTTTACACCAAATTAATCCATTCCACATACACAAATTATGTATTAGAACTCACACTTTTCCAACTCAAAATCGTTTGCACACATACTATAAGGGATAGACTTACTTGGATAGCTTTAAAATTCCTTTTAGAGCATCTAAGGACCTTCTTTAACCATTTCCTCTTGCTTCTTTCTCATCTCCTCTAGAACATAACCTCATTCCACATTCAAAAATTCATAATAAATCACATATGCTTTAATTCTTCAAATCAACCATAAATAACTCTTATTGGCACCCAAATGAACCTTAGAAAAGTATCAAAGGTAAAAAACAAACACTTACGTGAATGGATGTCACTATTCATCAAGCATTTTCCACTTTGAATTTCTTCCAATCTAATCCCTTTTTCTTCAATTTCCACCATAAATCTATTTTAGCTACCCTTAGAAGTTGATTTCAAATGGAGTTTGTGTTTAAATCAAGCTTAAAGAGAGGTTAGTGAAGCAAAAAATGGTGGAAAGCTGTATAAAAATGGTGTGAGGAAGAAGAAAGAGAAGAAAGAGGGTTGGTTTTTGCTCGTATGTAGATTTTTTCCCTTTTATAATTCCTCATCAAAGGCTAAGATCAATCCAAGAAAAAGATATAAGGGCCCATATTAAAATAAACCTATAAATACACTTTTTAAGCCACTTTAATTGTATTCTTCAATTCTTTTCATCATTAATCACTTATTCTAATCCCAAATAATTATACATAATATTTCTTAGAAGTCCCAAAAATTTTGTGCTCGAAAATTGAGACAGTCCGATAAAAATTACTACTTTTATCGTTACCTAATTTTTATAAAATACTTTCCAATCTTTTAAAATTCCAATGCCCATACCATTATATTCCTTAGAATATTTAGCTTTAAGAAGTGGCATTTTTGGGTTCATTTGAGCACTTTCAAAATTATTTTACAGTTTAACTTTAGTTATGTTACAATTCACAATACACTATAGTAAAAATATAACTTCTATTTTTAACCTTATTAAGGACTTTATTTCTATTCCACACTTCACCCAAAAATGTTTTATAATATTTCCTTTCATCCTATACAATTAGTACATTTTGGGTCTCAAGAGATACTATTCACTTTTGATGGTACTATTTACATACATGCATGATATCATTCGATTTCCATTTGAATGTTCTCCTTTCTTCGCAAAACTGTAAACATATACTATTTGTAACATATGTCCATGATCAGTAAGGTTAGGAACATTATTCTCATACCTAAAATCACTATTTAGGATTTAAGATTTACTATTCATAGTTTTATTCGTTATCACTCTTTTGACTTACAAACGTCTTTATATCCATACCAAAATTTATACACAGTATACTTATATCTTAATCTCTTAATCAGTAAGAAAATATTATCCATTTCTTCAAAATCACTATTCATAATCCTGAGATACACAATTCACAAATCTCAAAATTATCAGGGTGTTACAAAGACTTCCCTTTTTAAAAAAATTTTATCCGCGAAATTCCTATGGTTTTATCATACCCAATAACACCACTATACATCTCTATTTTGTTTATCTTGATCTCATGTTTCTATGTCAACCTTCTCATTATTCACCTGGGTCTATCTAACCCTCCAACTCAACTTAGCCATCTCAATCGCAACATACATCAAGCATGTATAAGGAAGAGATATCATACAAGTCATGCAGCAGTACATAATTTTAACAAAAAAGTTGTAATACTATTTTTAATAGAGTTACAAATACATTTACAACATAGATTATGTGACACCCTTAACTCGATTCGATCGCCAAACCTGAATAGAAAATGTGCACACAAACATGCTATCCAAACTACTATACTCTAACATATGAAAATATGTTTATAACCATTCTTGATATGATGCTTTGTTTATGAAAATATGGGTTAACAAAAGCTTTTCAAAAACTTTATTTGAAAAAAAATTTAGGAATTCTTGTATAAAAAATTCAACAGCATAATAACTATATCGGGACACTATCCTAATTATGAATAGTAACCTATATTAAAAATAAACACTTCTATGTCAATTCAAACCCAATCTATCACTTCTATGATCCTCCGATCACTCTATATCAGTCAACAACACAAAACACAATCATACAAGTAAAACATTTTTAAATAGTCTTTAATAAGGTTATAAAAACATTCACAACTTTAAAATGCATAATTATACAATTTGGGCCTATATTCCTAACTATACAACATATAAGTGCTTCTACATTTACATCACGTAACTTATATACAACAAAATATATATACCAAAAGAAAAAGCTTTCTCTTATAGATATTGTCATATCAAGGCTTTAGCTTAGACTATTCTTTTCAAATCAACGTATCGCAAACAAAAACAAGATGTGCTAAGCAATAGCTTAGTGGTGTAATCGATATAACCTACTATATCATACTCATACATGCATGCATAAATATTATCTCATAAGCATAATAGCATGCTAAAAATCACATAGGCATAATAGTATGTGCAAATGTGCAATAAAAGTGTTATGCTATTAAAACATATCATAATTTACATCATGTCATAATATAATGCATAAGGTAGCTAATATGAAAATTATGTAATCTTCACATGTAAATATTCTTATTATCTTTAATTGTCTACCCATATAAAAGAAAACAAGAATCCTATGGATATCAGGGGTGGATAGCTAATATGACCTCCAAATGACCCAAAAGCCATCTACCAATGTAAGTCTAAAGATTGAGCATAATATAGGCCCATCAGCAAAATATAGCATAGGACCATAAACCAAGGAAAATATAAATCTAAAGACTAACATAGCATGCATATGGCTATTAAAACCAATTATGAACCTGAGGTTTATCTACCAACATAGGCTAGAAGACCGATATAGCATAGACCTTAAGGTCGATAAAAAGCATAAGACTGTTGGCCAACATAAAAAGGCATAGATGTACCCTAGCAATTGCTAATAACCTTAGTTGATCGGTCAACCTATCCGACTAGGTTGTTTTACTCGAACAGGCTATTAATTATATTCATTTAGCTTTACTACCTTACTTAGCTTAATTAACTTATGTAGTCCATATTTTTCATTTAATATGTCATTATGGTTTTTAAGATCATGTTACTAATATGAGACATGTCATAGGCATCATTTTCAAGAATAATGCACATACAGATGTCATTTGGCATCCAAACATATAATATGTCCATATTAC
>CANXYI010190695.1:0-10778 GCA_948208565.1 Hura crepitans
TTTTGGCGTAATGAGACCATAATGTAAATAAGATGGATAAAGGCCTAACCTATGTGACATATGCATTGTAATGTATATAGGAATGCTATAAATGTTGACTAGATGTAACTTATAAGTGCTGTGCTCATATGTGATTTTTTGTAGTCATGTAATTCACGTATGATACACTAAGTAGCTAAATTATGTTATATTGAGTAATTGAATGCATAAGCATGTTTTATAATTTAAATGCATGCTTATGAAGCATGAAGATATGATATGACATGTATTATTTGGCATCGTGATGTGATTAAACCATGTAACTCCTATAGTGAGCCTTGATAAGCGATTTTGCCTAAACTGTGGCTATATGCTTAAATTATCTATTTATGAAACTCGAGCCGTGCAATTGGGTGAGCAATGATTGACTATACTTGAGTATAGTATGAATGTGATGATATTGCATGTGTTAGCATGTATGTATATAGATAAGTCTTAGTTGGTTACATAACTCATTTTTTTATGTTAATAACACGGATGTGAATTACATGACTTACTATATGTTATTGGCCTATGTGATATAGGTATATAGTGATAAGTATGTACCCATGATTCTTAGGTTCAAATAAACAATAATTGCTACCTTTATTTATAATAAGTAAAATGGTAGAACATGATTAGTTTAGTTATGCCTATACCCTTAGACAAACAGGTTTAGATAGATTGATCGATCAATAAGGATATTAGTTGCTGCTAGCGTACCTTCGAGTACATGATGGCTAGTGCTCGTCAACACAACAAAGTGACCTAAAGGTAACTTTGTTGTGTTGACGAGCACTAGCCTACGGGCATGATACCATGAGCCTTCAGGCATGACGTCATGAGTTAAGGTCACTTTGTTGTGTTGACGAGCACTAGCCTTCGGGCATGATACCATGAGCCTTCAGGCATGACGCCATGAGTTACTATCCAGCATTTGATAGTTGTATTGATATTAAGGGAAATAATTAAACTAGTAACTATTAAGGTTAATGATGGAGCAATATAGCTTGTCATATAATCTAGTTTTCATGGTAGGCAAATAAAGTATGATATGTGCATTGTTATGCTAAATGTGTGATGACCATATCCTTAAGCATGTTGTTTACTCTAAGCTGTATAGGATCATGTATATGGTATATCACGTGATTATTGTATGTAACATAATATATAGTTATTTCAATATACTGATTATTGCTAATGTATGTTTAATGCAAGATCGAATTAATATAAGTGTGCCTATTAAAGTGATTACATTACTAAGCTTTATACTTCGCACATTGCTTGTTTTTGCAATGCATAGGTTAAAGAAAAATACAGATTAGAGTCAAAGCCTCTACACCATAAGAGATGCGAAGAATTGCCCTTTGGGTATATTTTGTTTTCTTTGTAAATTTATAATGATGTAATAGTGTTTATAATACTTTTATGATCCAATAGAGGGGTTGGGCTTAATTTGTGTAAATCAATTTGGTTTTGTAACTCTAAGTGATAGATGGTTTTGTAAACCTTTAATACAATGTTTTAAATTACATTACATAACTTGTATGATAGCTATTGCTTTTCATGTGATGAGTGCTATTGAGGGTGTTTGAGGCCTCATTGAGTTTTTATATAATGTTTTGATGAGCCTGTGGCTCTGTTGTATGTGATATGTCATTTTGATGAGTTTAGAAGGTCAAAAGGACCTAGGTGGTTAAGAAACTATTGTGCCATGTTTATAGAAGTGTTTTCTTAGTAGGTACTATTTGGGAAAGTGTCCCAGTACAATCATTATGCTATCAAAATTTTGACACGATGACCCTACTAGTTACCTCGTAATGCATACCAAAACTATTTTCACATTTTATATCTTTTGAGTTTAAAAATGTCTTAAGTAATAAAAAGTTTTTATTGGGTCGGGTTTTTGTGAATGGATTTCGGATACTGTTATATGCTGTTTCACTATTTGGTCCAGTGAATAGAATTGGTGGCAAGCATCACATATCATGCATTTATGTATTCATCTAATAACACTTAAATCATATTACATTCATAATACACAATATTACATACACATTATATATTATATTATGTACAAGAATATATATATCATATCTAGAACATTAAATATAATAAAGCTTTATATCACATAGTCTAAAGAATATCTATACTAAAGTTTATCTTAAGCCATAATTATCCATCAATAACTAAAAGTGCATTTTATTAATCATATTATACATTTTCATCTAGTTCATAATATACAAACATGCAATTACTCATGTTATGTATCCTATTTATTATAAAATCATCATTTAATCAACATTATCTTATATCATGCATTCACGATACAACACATTCACACGTTGGTGTCTCATCTTAACACTCATTATTAAAATCATACTCACATTACATGATAATTTACCATTTTACCCATATATAAGAAACAATTACCCTTAATTGGATAACGGGACTCAGTGACCACAAAGGCCTTAACAGTGACCATGAAGGTCTCAAACGGTGACCTGTAAGTCTCAAATGGTGACTCGTAGGTCTTAACTCAATCATATAGCCCAAAGGCAAAATGGTGGCCTATTGGTTTCAACATATTGACCTATAGGCCAATAGCATTAAAGTCCCAAATCATGAACTCATAGGTTGATAGAACTGAAGTGTTAAAATCATTAACCCATATAGTTATCTAGTTAATCTATCCGAGCTAGGTTGCTTACATATAAGGGCCATCACTTTTTTTCTTCTTAGTTTTACCATTTTAAGGTAGCTTATATAAGTTTTATTAAGTATATGGTCAACTAATGAACTTAAGGGAAAAAGAACATATTAATCATCATACACATTATAGCAATATTATTATCATCACCACAACCATAATTTTATATGTCATTCATTATAGCATAACTCATGCCAAAGATGTCCTTTCACATAATATATGCCATGCTAATTGTAACACCCCTCCCTCAACCTGGTAGCTGGATCCGAATAAGGGATGCCATATTGTGACACCTCTTATCTAAACTGTTACCAATCTAAACAATAGATGACACAATAATGAATTTATCTTAATTTTACCATTATTTCTTAAAACCCTTTTATATGGAAAATTATACATATTATCATAACAGTCTTCTTACAACAAAATTTTGGCAATATGACAACTGCATGATGACATATTCTAAATAAACCATGTAGAAAATAGCACTTTTATATCATTTCAATCATTAACAAACATCTTGGACCTATCTGGTCCTTATCTCATCTCAACATCCCAAGCAACCATTTCACGATATGCATTCACATCCGTACACATGCAAGTCATAGGAACATAACCTATGTAATATAGGCTTACATCCTAACATGCCAATTTGTATAATACATATCATAACATTCTAGTCCTATTGTGTTTACATATGAGTATTGACTATATATATAATTACATTAAACTATAAAAAAAATACCAAAACACTTGAGGCTAACTTCACTACATTGGATAGCTATTGTTAAGGTTGGCTGAAGCTTTCTATCTATTACGTATGCATAAAAAATATGATGAGCTAAGCATAAAGCTTAGTGTTGTATTCAATAAAATATGCTTACACACGTATGCGCACAAATTCACATTAAGCATGCAATGCCATGTAAAGTCTTAACACACTAAATGCACACACATTGTTATGCCTATTATTTATCTGCTTACACTTTTCACATTACCTTAATCCAGTCATAACATATACATTCTCATTTTTATGTGTATTAAGCCTTTTGTTCATTTTATAGTGCACATAATTTCCATTACTTAATTAGCTAGCCCATATCTAATAGACATGAATCATAATACTAAACATTAAGATCATGATGCATAGTGGCCCGTAGTGGTCCTGTTAAACCTATCAGTGGCTACACTCGCATGAAATTATGTGCAGTGATTTTGTTAGACTTACCGTTGGCTGCACCCACAAAAATCATCATGATATATCAATATATAATGGATTATAATAATATAAAACATGTGTATGTGTAGTGTCCCAAATGGAACTAACAGCAGCCACACCCATATAAAACATTACCAAATGTCTAGCTACTACTAATTCTTTAGCTGATTGATCAACCTATCTAGTAGGTTGTCTATCACATATAAGCAATCGACACTTTACTTTATACAATTTTACATTATATAATCTTTGCACATAATACATGATTATAATTATACCATACATGATTATAATCATACCTCCATCGCAACTTATGTTCATTATGTCTCTCATGCAACTTATACATGTGCACATGAAAATGCATATATACAATGCATATATAATTTTCCTCATTTCTAACATATAGCATTCCTTTTTATAGAACCTTATAGTATCATAATTGTTTACCTGCTCACACTTGTCACATTACCTTAATCCAATCGTAACCTATAAATTCTCATTTTTACGTTTATCAAGCCTTTTATTCATTTTATAGTGCACATAATTTCCATTACATAATTAGCTAGCCCATTTCTAATAGACACGAATCCTAATACTGGATATCAGGATCATGATATATAGTGGCCCATATTTTGTACCTAATAATTGCTGCACTAGCATAAAGGGATATCATAATTGTGTAGTGGTCCTATTAAACCTTTTGGTGGCTACACTTGCATGAAATTATGTGTAGTGATTTTATTGGACCTACCGATGGCTGCACCCATAACAATCATCATGATATATCAATATACAATGGATTATAATAATATAAAACATGTGTATGTGTGGTGTCCCAAATGGAAATAATGACAGCTGCACTCGCATAAAATATTACCAAATGTCTAGCTGCTATTAACTCTTTAGCTAATTATTCAACCTATCTAGTAGGTTGTTTAACACATATAGGCAATCGACACTTTACTTTATATGTTTTAACATTATATAATCTATGCACATAATATGTGATTATAATCATACCTACATTGCAACTTATGTTTATTACGTCTCTCATGCAACTTATACATGTGCATATGAAAATGCATATATACAACACACACATAATTTTCCTTATTTCCAACATATAGCATTCCTTTTTATAGAACATTATAGTATCATAATTAATCATCAAAATGTAGCTTAATTATACATATTTTAACCATATTGTCATAAATGACCATTTTAATCTTTTTACATATGTCATTCAGCCAAGTTTATATTTCATCAATAAAATTATTATATCATCATTTCTCTATTATTTTCACTTATTTAGCATACAATAAACCTTATTATACCATCATAGTTATTTTATGACCATTCATACTACTAAACTAACAAATTACATAATGAACATATAAACTTGAAATGCACAAAATGCAAAGTGTACATATATTTTATCAAATACACTTAGAATGTCCCAAATATCACTTTATAAATTCTCTTTGCCCTTAGCTTGCCTCTTGTCCACTTTTTTCTTAATTCCATAATAGGAAGTATGTTAGAAAAATCTACACTAATTAAAACTCAAAAGCAACACCCATTTTGTAATTCTGAGCATGTGTAATATCGTAGAAAAAAAATTAAAACTCCAAAAATGCTTACCTAGCTTATGGGTTTCCAAAATCCTAACCTTTTAATCCTCTATTTTTTAATAAAATATTTTTTTCTTATGAAATAAACACCATGATAAGACTCTAGATGCATTAATGATCGATTTAAGTATAATGTTCGAGGGTATTACATGAGTTTTCATGGTGTTTGATGAAAAATAGGGGAGGGTGTCTTTCATGGAAACCATATTGGCCACATTAGGGGGAGAAAGAAGATGGATTTATGTTCATGTGTTATCTTCACACATGGATTTATGTTCATGTGTTATCTACACACATAAGCCCACCTATTTATATTAAACTCATGGACGGTCACAATTAAGCCACATAATGATCCAACAGTTATATTTATTCCTATTTATATTTTAATGTTTTAAAATTTCTTTTTAAACTTTAACATCACCAATATAACTTCTTAAGACACCAAAAATTCTAGAATTTCATAATTAAGAGACTTCTCAAAGTTTATGCCCAAAAGCCAAATGAAACAGGCTTAACTATTTAATCGCATAAATAAGAAATTCAAAAGAAATACTTATCAATGTTAGAAAATTTTGATTTCCTCTCTATTAGACTATTTAGAATTTTTAACCTTCAATTATGCTATTTTCTAGTCAACCTGAGCACATCTTGATCCTTTCATATCACAACTCAAACTAAGATTATAATCCACTAGATATGGATGTAAAAGAATTTTCTTGTTTAGTAGCTACTTCTAATTCTTTGGTTTCATGCCTTTTTTTGCCCATTGAAGTTTCATGACTAGTACCACCTTTTAGGTCACTTTAATGTGGCCTACTACTGGAGAACCCTAATCATAACTGTAGAAATACTATTCATGAACCCTGCTTTTATGGGCGTTACATTTCTTCCCCTCTAAAGAAATTTCATCCTCAAAATTTACCTATTTCAAATAGATGTGAATACTACTCCTTCATCTACTACTTGCTTTCCTAAGTTACTTCTTGTGAGTTGTGATGCTTCTGTAGCACCTTCATCAATGGCATTACTTTATTACATAATTCTTTCACTTCACCTGCCAAAATGTGAAATGGCACTCCTTCGTATAAGAGATTTAGATGTACCTCTACTTTTTTTGCTACTATCACATGGGAAGGATCTAATTTATATTGCCTTAGTATGGAAACATGAAAAACATCATGAATCTAATGTAACTATGGTGGCAATACTAGTTAATATGCCATTAGTTACACATATTCTATTATCTCATATAGACCAATGAATCTTAGGCTCCATTTGCCCTTTTTACCAAACCTCAGTACCTTCTTCTAAGGTGGCACTTTAAGAGAAACCTTATTCAATCGATTTTTTTTTCAAATTTGTATATGATTTCTACTTGTTTAAAGCTACTTTCAACTAAACTATGATAATCTAGACTTTTCCTTCTATGTGTTTTATCAAATCCTATCCCATTAGCTTATTTTTACCTATTTCACTCCAACATAATAGAGTTCTAGATTTTTTTTCCATATAAAGTTTTATATGGTGCAATTCCCAAACTTATTTGATGACTATTAATGTATGCAAATTCTACCAATGATAGGTATTGACCCTAATTGCCTTTAAAATCAACAGCGCAACTTATTAATACATCTTCAAGCACATGAATAACCCACTTTGATTGCCCCTTTGTTTATGGATGAAAAGTAATATTGAATGTAAACCCAAAGCATTATGTAACTATTTCCAAAATCTTGATATGAATCTTAGGTCTCTATCTGATATGATAGATATTGGTACTCCATGTAATCGTACAATCTCATCTATGTATAAGTAAGCAAGTTCTCTAATGAATAATCCATTTTTACTGGGATGAAGTGTGTTATCTTTGTTAATCTATTAACAATTACCCATGTAACATTACATTTACTTATGGTTTTACGTAAAACAACCATAAAATCCACTATAACTCTCTTCTATTTCCACTCTGGTATTGCTATAGGTTGAAACAATCTAGAAGGAACCTAGTGTTTTTCTTTCACTTGTTAAGAGGTAAGACATCTAGCCACATACTCATCTATGTCTTTCTTTATTCCATGCCACTAATAATAAGGCTTTAAATCAAAATACATTTTTATGCTCTTAGGATACATAGTATAAGGTGAATTGTGAGCTTCTTACAGTATTTGTTGCTTAATGTCCCCTAAATTAGGCACATATAGCCTAATATGGTAATACAAATATTTATCTATTTTAATCTAATGCTTAGTAGGCCTCCCCTTTTTAATCAAACCTATTATATACATGAGTTGGTTTATCATCCTTCTAAGACTCTTTCACCTATTGAATCAAGTTGGGTTTTACATGCAATTCTATTAACAAAGCTCTATCTTCCTGACTCTATAATTGAACATTCACTGCTTTAAAAGCAAATAGAAATCTCTAACTCAATGTATCAACTACCGTATTTTCCTTACCTAGATGGTAATCAAGCATACAATCATAGTCTTTGATCAATTCCATCTACCTTTATTATCTCAAATTTAATTCTTTTTTGCATAAAAAGATATTTCAAACTCTTATGATTTATATTTGTGTAACATTTCTCACTATAAAGATAATGTCTCCATATCTTCAGGGCAAAAATAATGGTAGCTAACTTTAAATCATGACTTGGATATCTTTTCATGAGGCTTTAACTACTTGGATGTATAAGCCACTACTTTGCCATCCTATATTAACGCGTAACCGAGCCTATTATAAGAAGAATCACTATAAATAACAAAGTCCTTTCTTAGCTCTAGTAGTGTAAGGATAGGGGCTTTGGTTAACATGGTCTTCAGTTTATCAAAGCTCTCTAGACACTTAAATCTCATATCTTTCCTCAATAATTGTGTCATAGGAGCTATAATTAGTGAAAATCCTTTCACAATATAATATCCAACTAATCCTTAGAAACTCTTGGTCTCTATCACATTTCTTAGAGGTTTCCATTCCATCATAGCCTTAATCTTACTTAGATCTGCTCTAGTTCCTTTAGCTAAAGCAATATGTCCTAAAAATGCTACTTTATCTAACCAAAACTCACACTTGCTCAGTTTGGCATAAAGTTGCTTCTCTCTCAAAGTCTATAATACTAGCCTAAGATGTTGTTCATGATCTTCCCTAGTTTTAGAGTTACACAAGAATATCATCAATGGACACCATAACAAACTAGTCTAAATATAGCTTGAATATCTAGTTCATCAAATCCATAGGCATTAGTCAGCCTAAAAGGCATCACTAAAAATTCATAATGCCTATATTTGGTGTGAAAGGTTGCTTTAGGCACATTAGACTCCCTTATCTTGAGTTAATCTTTGAAAATACATTTGATCCTCTGAGTTGATCAAACAAATCATCAATTATAGGTAGTGGGTATTTATTCATGATCATTTCTTTATTCAATTGCTTGTAATCAACACAAAGTATCAAGGAACCATCTTTCTTCTTCATAAAAAGTACTGGCGCTGCCTATAGGGAAACACTAGGTCTAATAAACCCTTTATCTAATAGCACCTAGAACTACACCTTTAATTCTTTTAATTTTATAGGAGCCATTCTATAAGGGATTATTGAAATTAGGGATATGCTTGGATATACTTTAAAGGCAAATTCAAGCTCACACTTAGGTGGTAATCCTAGCAATTCATCTAGAAAGACATTAGAAAACTCTACCACTACTGGTATCTAACTGATATCAGGTTCTGCCTTTTCTATATCAAGCACATGTGCCAAATATGCTTGACAACTATTTTGAATCATACGTCTTGCTGTCACTGTGGAAATAACATTAGAAAAAAAGTCCTCTCTTTCACTAACAACTATGATTTTATCTCTATCTGGTGTTTAAAGAGTAAGCCTCTTCTATTTATAATCCACCATAGCATGATGTCTAGATAACCAATCCATACCTAGTATGACATCGAACTTGTTGAAAGGAAACTCAATAAGATTTGCAGGAAAAATCTATCCTTGGCTAGTCAATGGACAATTCCTGCATATTCTATCAATAATCATGTGATGTCCTAATTGGTTACTAACCTTGATTTCTTTATCTAGAGATTTTGATTGTAAACCTCTTTCTCATGCCAGTGTAGTACATACATATGAATGTGTGGAGCCTAGATCAATTAACGCCAAAATAGGTAAATCAAAGAAATAAAATGTACCAATAATAAAATAAGAGAGTCTATATCCTCTTGAGCCTTGATAGTATACTGCCATACTAAAGCCTGAGCCTCTATCCTTTAACTAGTCTCTGGTCTAAGCCTCTAGCTCCTACTAGCTTTATCTCTCTTATCATCCCTTTGGCTCCTAGCTGGGATTGGTGATGAAGCCTAAAGCTGAGTAGGGTCATCTATTTTTTTCAACCAATCTTTTTGGTAATGATCTAGGGACCCACATCCATAACATACACCTAAAAAAAATTCTCAGACAAACTCCTCTATGTCTCTTTCCACCCATTTCACAAGTATGGAATGTGCTTTTAGCTATTGAAACTAGTGCACTGGAAGCTGATCTCAGCTAATATGGTTTGAATTACCCTATTGACCTTAATCTCTAAGTCTGAACTATCCATTATGATGATAGAGCAATTGGATTTTCCTTCTACCTCTTACCCACTTCTAGGGCTGAGCTAGTATGGTCTATAGTGAAAGGTCTCTTTTTCTACAAATTTTCCTATGCTGCAATAACTAATATGGCAAAGTCCTTAATCTTATTCACCACCATTTGTAATCTTATCTTCATGTTGAGGCCTATTTTTGAACCTCTTACACCTATCTTCCTTAGTGGGGATTATCTCCTTTGCATACTTGCTTAATCTAGAAAACTCTTTCTCATATTCTAAAACTAATTATCCTATTTGTTTCATATTAAGGAACTCTTGTCTCTTCTTTTCTACATAGGTCTTTATAATGTATCTCTTAAATCTTGTAGGAAAAACTCCTAGGTCACAACTATTGAAACTTTTGCATTTTAGAACCATTCTCCACTAAAGGAATGCCTCCTTTTGTAATAGTGATATGGAATAAATTAGACTCTTTTCTAGAGTACATTTCAGTTGCTCTAAAATTATTTTTGTTCTTTCCAACAAGTACTCCACCTTAGTAGCATCATTTATGTCTACTCCCTCAAAATCAAGAGCTCTCATCTTTTTAACTTGTTCTAGATAATGTTT
>CANXYI010190714.1:0-10566 GCA_948208565.1 Hura crepitans
TTTTATGTTATGGCCGAATAGGTTACCATACATGATTGTTATATTTGAGGTCATATGATATTATGTTTATACACATCATAATGATAATAAGGTATGCTTGATAGGCTTATGGCCGAAACTTTCATACAAGGCATGAAGTAATGATAGTTATGAATACATGACAAAGATGATTATAATGATTATAGAAATGATATGTGAACATGATTTATGTTTATGTTCATGTTATGTAACATGTGCATATGAGATTATGTAAGCATATAGAGGTAGGCATAATTATATATGTTATGTGTATATGATGAAACATAATGGAATCTTTAGATTTATATTTTCCCCGATTGGTCATATATTGGCCTAACCTTTTTTTAAAGTTTACTTAAGTTACTTAAAATGGAAAAAGCAAGAAAATAAAATTTCTGATTAACCCATACAAATTAACAACCTAGAGGGGATAGGTTGACTAATTAACTAGGGGTTTAATAGCTGCTAGGGTACTTCTATACCTAATGTTGTGACTTACGGGTCCTATATTGATTTTTATGACTTACAGGTCTTATGATGAGATTTTCTAGGCTTTTTGAAGTCATAATGACCTTCAGGTCTGGATTGCTAGACTTTTATAGTCCTAATGACCTTCGAGTCTATATTACTAGACTTTTATAGCCCTGATGACCTTCAAGTCTAAATTTCTGGGCCTTTATGGTCTTGATGGCCTCATTAGCCCTGGTGTCCCCCTTATCCAAGATAGCCACATGTTTTCTTAGGTATGGGCAATAAAATATGTTTAATATTGAAATCCATTAAAAAGGTTGATAATTGAGGTTGAATAAAGTTGATGGATGTTGCTTATGATAGTATACATGTTTTATGAAGTTTAAGTCAGACGTATACTTTCTACTTAAATATTATATATGTACACGTATAATTGCATTTTATTTTACCATAATATACACATATGAGTGTGACCATTTATGCACTTAAATTTCCCTAGTTACACCACTAAGCAAATTTGCTTAGCGAATTATTTTATTTGTGTTGTATAGGTTGAAAAACCAAATTAAAGTCAAAGACTAAATATCTATTGCAGATTGAGAGAAAGGTACTTCTTAGTATTTTTGTTGTTCTGTACATATTTATTATATGATGTACTTAAGTAGTGGCACTTATATGTAACATGAGAGGGATTGGGCCTAATCTAGGATGTAAATGTTTTTGTAACTATTCAACAGCTTAAATTGTATTTGTATGCTTGTATGATATCTCTTCTTAGTGCATGAATTGTGTTTTATGTTGTTGGTTGATTTAGAATGATCAACAGATCACAGAAGTGGGGTTTGAATTTTGTTGATTATAAACGTGCTTTTTCTTATGCAGGGTTACTATTCATTTTAGGATAATGTCCCAGTATAGCTATTATGCTACCAAATTTTTGACATGAGGATTCATGAAATGATTTTAAAATGTTAAGGATGATTTTTATTTATTTAATAAGAGAATTTCAACATTTAATTTCTAATCAAATATGTTTTAAAAAGGTTTTAATTCAATCTGTTTTTTAAGTAACAATAAAAGGTTATATAAGTTCGGATAACATGTTTGTGTGTGCACTCCTTATTCAGGTCTAGTGATCGGATCAAGTAAAAGGTGTCACATTTGGACCATTAATGTACATGCATATAATCATTTAACAATATTCTTTTACATCCAACATTATTAAATGCCTCAATTCTCAATTCCATGTACGTTATACATACTTTAAAATTAAGGCAAAAATAAAATCAATGCATTTTACTTTAATTACACTTACATCCAAATCAAAATACATCGGTGAGGCTCGATCATGCCTTCTCTTTGCCTTTACTCCGCCCTTTGTTGTTTTGCTCTATAAACATAAACAAGCTTACTACAAAAAAAAAACCATATAAAATCATGTGAGATTCAAAATGAGAAACCAACTTCATAAACGTGCTCTTGGGCACCTAGAGAACTTAGAAAAAATATCAAACTTTGCTTACTTGATCTAAATAGGGTTACTATTCATTGAGACACCAAACTGTGAAAATTCTTCAATTTTTCTCAAATCTTCCTCTCGAATTAAGGTCTAGAGGTCATGGAGGGCTAAACTTTGGGTTCAATGGGCTAATTGGTAGTTATAAGTGAGGAAGAAAAGAATCAAGGTGGACTTTTATAGAGGGAAGCCATTGGCTTTAAAGAGAAAGACAGGGAGGAGGTGGATGAAGCACTATTCAATGTTTAACCCAAAATAAGCCATTTTAACCTATTTATATGAGGGACATTAAAGTAACTCCAATCTCTCCTTCCCTTCATTTTAAATCAATTTTTTCCTTCTTTTAACCTGACTTAGAATCCCCATAAATTACATAAATCATGTTCATTAAAACTATAAAAACTCAAACTTGAAAATCAAGAAAAATCGATAAAAAAAAAAGCTACTTTTCACTATACCTGATTTAAGTAAAAGTACTTTCCAATAATCAAAAATTCTAATTCCACTTCCAATAGACTCTTTGGAATATTTGAGTATCAAGTTGTATCAATCCTAGAAATTTTTTAGCAAAAATTGAATATTATGTGGTTCAGCTAAAACTAGGTCACTATTCACATGACACTTCCTCAAAATCTTAATTGTCATTTTTAACCAGCTAAATGACTTCATTTTCATTTCAAATTTCATCTAAAATTATATTATGATTAATACTCCCATTTAATAAAATTAGTGTGACCCAAGTCTCAAGAAATACCATTCACATCCTGAAAAGTACTATTCATAATACCGGGATTTTAGAGCATTACATATCTTCCCCTCTTAAAAGAAATTTCATCCTTGAAATTACCTATTTCAAACAACTGAGGGTATTGCTCTCTTATCTTAGCTTTACTTTCCTATATAGCTTCTTATATGCCGTGGTGTCTTTAGAGAACTTTCACTAGAGGCACAGTCTTATTCTATAGCTCTTTTAACCTCTTATGCCAAGATCTTAATAGGTTCCTCTTCATAAGATAGATATGTTCAAATCTCAACTTCTTTAGCTAGTAGAACATGTAAAGGATCTTATCTATACCTTCAAAGCATAGACACATGAAAACATCATTATTTGTTGAAGCTTAAGAAGTAAAGCTAGCTTATAGGCTACTAGCCCTGCACATTTTTTCAATTCGTATAGACAAATAAGCATTAGACTTAACTTTCCCTTCTTGCCAAATCATATCACTTTCTTTCAAGGTGAAACCTTGAGAAACACTTTGTCTCCTACTGTATAATAAACATCTTTCCTCTTCAAGTTAGTATATGACTTATATCTATCCTAAGCTGCTTTCAATCTATCCTTGATGATCTTTAATTTCTCTTCAGCATCATGAACCAAATTTGGTCCTACAAGCTTAGTCTCACTTAACCCATTCTAGCACAAAGGAGTTCTACACTTCTTTCTATACAAAGCTTCATAAGAAGCCATTCTAAAACTTGCTTAGTGATTATTGTTGTAAGCAAACTCAGCTAAGGAAAGATAATAATCCTGACTTCCCTTGAATTCAATAGCATAGCTTTTCAACATATCCTCAAGTACCTATCAAGCATACTTCAACATGAATGTCACATATAACTTAACATCAAAATCACTCAAGTATCAAAAGTTACCTGAATAACTCTTTCTGATTGACCATCGGTCTGAGGATGAATTGTCATACTAAAACTTAATTGAATGCCTAAGGCATTGTGAAGTTTCTTCCAAAACCTCAATGTAAACCTCAGATCTTGATCTGATATAATAGAAGTAGGCACTCCATGTAATCTAACGATCTCATCAATATATAATTCAGCAAGCTTCTCCAATGAGTAGTCCACTTGACTGGTATGAAATATGCAGTCTTGGTCAAATGATCTACCATAACCTAGACTGAATCACATTTGCTTCTTGTCATAGGTAAACTGACAACAAAGTCTATAGTGACCCATCCCATTTCCACTCAGGAATTTCTATAGGATTATGAAATCCAGAGGGAACTTGATGCTTCACTTTCACTTGTTGACATGTAAGGCATTTGGTCACAAATATAGACACATCTCTCTTCATGCCTAGCCACTAAAAATAAGTCTTTAAATCCTGATACATCTTGGTGCTACCAGGATACATAGCATAAAGAGCATTATAAGCTTCCTGCAAAATCTACTTCTTCAACTCTTCCACATGTGGTATGCACACTCTATCATGTTAGTATAGATAACTATCACTCTTGATCTCATACTCAGTAGGCTTTCCCTCTTGGATAGTACTCATCACAATCATCATCCTATGATCATCTTTCTAATAAACCTTCACTTACTGTAGCAAATTGGGTCTCACTTCCAATTCAGCAAAAAGAGAGCTATCATCCATAAGCTTTAACTTGATATTCATAGCTCTCATAGCTAATATAAACTTCCTGCTAAGAGCACCTACTACTACATTAGCCTTCCCTAAATGATAATCAATCAAACAACCATAATCCTTAATCAATTCCTTCCATCATCTCTATCATAAGTTTAGCTCTTTCTATGTAGAAAGGTACTTTAAGATTTTATGATTGGTATAAACATAACACTTTTCTCTATAGAGATAGTGTTTCCAAATTTTTAGAGCAAAAATAATAGTTGCAAGCTCTAAATTATGGGTAAGGTAGTTCTTCTCATATGGTTTCAACTGTCTCAAAGCATTGGTGACAACCTTGCCTTCTAGCATTAGAACACACCCCAAATCATTCGAGAATGCATCATTACAGATATTATAATCTTTCTTAGATACTAGTTGTGTCAGAACAGGAGCTTTTATCAATATAACTTTTAGCTTGTTGAAACTCTCCTGACATCTGTGATCTTAGATAAACTTAACATCTTTCTTTAACAAGCATGTCATATGTGCTGCAATCAAAGAAAACCCCTTGACAAATTATCTATAGTAACCCCCCAAACCTATGAAACTCCTAATCTCAGTTATGTTTTTGAGCATCTTTCACTCTATAACAACATCAATCTTTCTAGGACTATCTCGAATACCTTCTATAGAAGTTATGTGTCCTAAGAAAGACACCTTACTCAGCTAAAATTCATATTTGCTAAGTTTAGCATAGAGCTTTTCCTCTCTCAACATTTGTAAGACAATCCTTAAATGTTGTTTATGCTTTTCTTTACTCTTCAAATAAACCAAAATGTGATCAATAAAGACTATCGCAAACTAATCAAAGAAAGGTTGGAATACATAGTTCATGAGATCCATAAATGCCACAAGAGCATTGGTAAGCCCAAATGGCATTACCAAAAACTCATAATGGCCATAATATGTTTTGAAAGTAGTCTTGGCCACATCTGAATCCTTAACCTTTAACTGGTAATACCTAGATCTCAAATCAATCTTAGAAAACACCTTAACTCCTCTAAGCTGATCAAATAGATCATCAATTCTAAGTAGAGGATACTTGTTCTTAATGGTCACTTTGTTCAATTATCGATAAACCACATATAACCGAAAGAACCATCCTTTTTTTTACAAACAAAACTGTTGCTTCCCAAGGTGATACACTTAGCCTTATGAAATCCTTATCCAATAATTCTTGTAACTAAATCTTCAACTCTTTTAACTCCACATGAGCTAACTTATAGAAAGCTATAGATATCGATACAGTGCCAAGTAAAACCTCAATACTAAATTCGAGTTCCCATTTAGGTGGTAAACTAGGCAACTCATCATAAAAAACATCCATATACTCTGACACCATAGGTATAGAACTAGCATCTAGTTCTTCTTTTCTAGTATCATACACATATGCTAAGAAAGCTTGACAACCTTTTCTTAACATCTATCTAGCTGTAACAGTTTATAACATAGGATAAAAAGTCTATCCTCTCACCCACAACTGTGATATCCATCCCATCTTTAGCCTTGAGAGATAGCATTTTCTACTTATAATCCACTATTGCTTGATACTTGGACAACCCATCCATGCCCAAGATTAAATTGAACTCATCAAAAGGTAACTCAATAAGGTCGGCTAAAAAGTGACATTGCACCATCAAGGGACACTCTATGTAAACCTTGTTTATTATCATATATTGGCCTATAGGGCTACTAACCATAATCTCTATATCAAAAAGGTCTAAAGCTAACCTCCGATCTTATGGCTATGCAGTGCATATATAAGAGTGTGTAGACCCCGAATCTATCAAAGCTAAAGTAAGAGAACAAAAAAGAATGAAGGTACTAGCAATGACATTTAGAGAATCTGCCTCTTCTCTAGCCCTAATGGTATACTGCCTAGCAAGCACTCTAGGCTCTACTCGACCCTCTAATCTGGCTCTCTAAGCTTCATTTGTCCTTTCTCTCTTGTCATCTCAATCTCCCTTTTGACTTCAGATAGAAGCAAGCATAGATCCTTGTCTAGCATCGGATCTTTTTAGATAGTCTCTGAGATAATGATCTAGTGAACCACACCCAAAACATACTTCTAGCTTGCTCTTCTAACACTCTCCTTTATGTCTCTTGTGACAAATATGACATTGTGTTGTTAGAGCACTCTTAGCTATAGACATTGGAGTACTAACAACCTAAGATTATCAGCCAGCCGTATTGTTATTCCTCTAGCCTATTTTCTATGATTGGCCCTATTTTTGGGACTGCTTCTATTATGCCTAAGACTGGCCTTCCTTAAACTTCTTCTTAGACTGCTAAGCTGCACTGGCTAGTCCTTGACCATAAGATCTCTTCTTTTGGTAGAGCTTATGTCTCTCCTTCTAGACATCTTTTGAAACATGAAAAGCTACTACCAATACAAAGAAACCTCTAATCTTTATTAGAGCTATATGCATCTTGATCTCCATATTAAGCCCCTTCTCAAACTTCTTGCATCTATTGACTTCATTCTGCACCATATCCTTGGCATATCAACTTAGCATAGTGAACTCCTTCTTATACTCGAGTATAGACCTCTAACCTTGCTTAAGATCTATAAACTCCTACCTTCTAGTGTCCAAAGAGTGCTCAGTATTGTACTTCTTTTGAAACTCTTTTAGGAAAAAGTCTCATGTCACATCTACTTCATTCTTATGCTCAATTAAAGCATCTTACCACTTAAAGGCTTCCTCATGAAGAAAAGAGGTTGTACAAATGACCTTCTCCTTAAAAATACAGTTTAGCTACTGCATAATTCGAATAATCCTGTCTAACTAGTATTTTACTACACTAGCATCTGCCACTCCTTTAGCCTTGAAGTCAACCCCTATCTTCTCTATCCTCTATATATATGTCTCTTAGAAAGCTTAAGGTAGTCGTAGTGGTTGTTGCACTAATAAAGGTGGTGAAGGTGCTACTATTGTGGCTTGTCTCAACAATTACAACATCTCTTGATAGAAGATACTTGTCTAGCATTACTCCTAGTAATAGACTCAACCCTAGTGGCCTTTTGCCCAACTATCAATGAAGCATAACTCTCGACTTCCTTTTCACTATGTGTATTTTAACTCATCTTTATCTATAGGTAAAATAACAAATCACAAGCCTCAATACCATAAATTATGTGATGTAAAAACTTACCCTAAAGTACTAATATGTTACCAAGGAATGCCTAAAATTGGAGCTCTAATACCACCTAATGTGACACCCCTTACTCGATCCAACGCTAAACCTGAATAAGAAGCGATACAAAAAGCATCATCCAAACTTACTTAATCTTTCTTTATCATTAAAACTTAAACAAATTAAAACTTTTCTAAAGTTATTTGATTGTTTAAATAACCTTGAAATTTTGGTTTAAATAAAATTTCATTTTTATGTTTTAAAACCATTTTAGGAATCCTTATGTCAAAAATCCAACAACATAATGGTTGTACAAAAACACTATCCTAAAATAAATAGTAACCTTACATAGGTAAAAGTACTTCTATATTAACCAAAACTCATTCGTCAACTGTTATGATCCTTTGATCACTCTAAATCAACCAATAAGTCAAATCACATTTCATGCAATAAGAAGAGATATCATACAAGTTAAAATAATTTAAATAAACTTTAATATACTTATAAAACACTTAGAATCTATAAAACACTTTATAATACAATTTAGGCCCACTTTCCTTTAAGTACATCATATAAGTGCCTTTACATATCTACATCACATAATCTATGTACATAAAAAATTATGTACCAAAAGAAATATCTTCTCTTGAAAATCTTGTCATACTGAGGTTTAGCTCAAAACATTCTCTTTACCTACACATTGAAAAAAACACACGATGGCTAAGTAATAGCTTAGTGGTGTAATCAAAGTAACATGCAGATAAATACTTAAGCACACATGTATAAAATCATTATAATAATAAACATAAAAACATAAGTTTAATAATCATCATTGATATGTAAAATGTATATATAAGTGTGTGATCCAATAAAATATACCATATTTCGAATCATGTATTCCCATAATGCATAAAGCAAAAGATGTATACATTATTAAACTCATAAATTAGGTTTTTACTTACTTTTATTATGGTATTGCCCAAACCAAAGAAAATAAAATCATATGGATAACAAGAACATATGGCCAGTATGATCATAATAAACCTGAAGGTTCATCTACTAACATGGGTCCGAAGACTAAACATAACATGGGTTTGAAAAATAACATAAAAATATGACCCAAAGGCCATCTACCAATATGAGTCTAAAACCAAACATAGCATAGGCCCATCGAGCAAAAGAAAGGTATAGAAGTACCCTAGTAGCTGCTAAGAACCTTAGTTAATTAGACAACCTATCCTTCAAGGTTATTTACTCTATGGGCCATCACTATGTTCATTTTTGTTTCACCATCTTAAAAATAATTAAAAATAGATTTTAAAAGTTATTTAGTCAAAAAATGACCAAATAGAGAAATATGTGATATTTACTTTATAGTTATGTGCTATAAGGTGTACATGCATCTCACATGTCTATATTACATAATGTGCACACATAAAGTCTCAATACACATAGACATATCCCAAACTTTTATAACATGGATCAATAACATAATTATAATGTCATATTCTCATAACTAATATCATAGCATAATAAGCATAACCATTTTGGTCATGTTAGCTCCTTAAAGTGTAATTACATACACCATTTAACTTGATAAAATAGCATGATTATAACCAAAATATAAGGTAAACATATCATGCCAAAAATTTGGCCCAAGTGACATAATGAACATAACTATGCAAAAAACCTACTTACCAACATCAACATAACTTTACTCAATTAAAACATGACTTCATTATCATACATGTATATGCTCCACATCATTAAACCTATATATCTCGACCATTCAATCGTACACATTTTATACACACCACATTCATTTACTTATTATCCATGCATCATTCCATGATCTCATAATCACATAACACCATTCATAAGCATATAACACATAAACATGCTTAAATGCACTACATATACTTAAACATGCCCTTTGAGCATTTTGACCATAAAGCTTAAAAATGTATCCAACATTTATTCTACCACTTTTAGGCTATTACTATACATGCATATAATCATTTAACAATATTCATTTACATATAATATCATTAAATTCCTCAATTCTCAATTCCATCCACATACATACATACTTTAAAATTACACATACATAAAAACAATGCATTTTACTTTGATTACACTTAAATCTGAGTCAAAATACACCAGTGAGGCTCGATCACACTTTCTCCTTGCCTTTATTTCGCCCTTTGTCATTTTACTCTACAAGCATAAATAAGCTCATTACAAAAAAAAAAATCTGTATAAAATCATATAAGCATCAAAAAGAGAAATAACTTCATAAATGTGCTCTTAGGCACCTAGAGAGCCTAGGAAAAATATCAAACTTTAGAAAAACTTACCTAATCAAAATGGGGTTATTGTTCATCGAGACACTAAACTGTGAAAATCCTCTATTTTTCTCCAATCTTCCACTAAAATTTAAGGTTTAGAGGTTATGAAAAGCCAAACTTTGGGTTTCAATGGGCTAATTGGTGGTTAGAGGTGAGAAAGAGAAGAATCAATGTGGACTTCCATAGAGGGAAGTCATTAACTTTAAAGAGAAAGAGAGGGAAACGACTCAAATCTCTCCTTTCCTTCATTATGATTAAATTCTTCCTTATTTTAACCTTAATTAACCTCACTTAAAATCTCTATAAAATAGATAAATAATGTTCCATAAACTTCTAAAAACACGAACTCAAAAATCAAGAAAATTTGATAAAAAAAAAGGTTACTTTTTAATGTATACTATTTTAGTAAAAACACTTCCCGATATCCGAAAATTCCAACTCTAGTGCCAATGGACTATTTGGAATATTTGAGTATAAGGTTGTATCAATCTTGAATTTTCTGAGCAAAAATTGAATATTTTATGATTCAACTAAAACTAAGTCACTATTCACATGACATTGCCGTAAAATCTTAATTGTCAACTTTACCATCTAAACGACTTTATTTTCATTTCGATTTTACCTAAAATTATATTATGATTAATACTCCCATTCAA
>CANXYI010190719.1:0-11333 GCA_948208565.1 Hura crepitans
TCTATGGCTTGAGACCTATGATTATTATGTGATAGTTACTGATGTTAGGTTGAGAATAGAGGACCAGATAGGTCTAAGAGTTGTGAAATGATAATAGAAGTGATTAAATAGGTTTTTTTAAAATTTTTGGATAGGGACCCGAACAGTCATTATTCTATCAAAATTTTGAGAATATTTGGGAATGACCCGTAATTACATGGAATTGACATCATTATCATAAATACAACTTAAGGAAGGTATAGAACCAAAGAGAAGAGAATTTAGACACAAAGTAAGTTAAATCGATGTAAAATAAAGTAAGTAAAACAAATGGTACTAGTGGCCAATATTAGGATGGGTAACCTAGGAGTATGTGCATCACCTATGGGGTTTCTTAGGGAATCCAATAGGGTGTGTTATAGTATGTGCATAAAAAATGCATAATGATGTGAGATTCATAATGTGTGTATATGTGTGATGGTAAATGATTCACTTGATATATATTGCACAAATGCATGCTTTAATTGTCATATTCAAGTTAAAGTGATTACACCACTAAGCAAAAGCTTAGCACATTGCCTATTTGCAATGCGTAGGACATAGAGCAGTAGATTAGAGTCAAAGCTTTTGCCCCATAAGAGAACACAAAGGTTGCCCTTTTAGGGTACTTTTTGGTTTCATTTTGTAAAATGATGATGATGTAAATATAGTTAGTGTTGCTCTTGTGATTCTAGAGGGATTAGGCCTAATTTGTAAAAATTAGGTCGATTTTGTAACTAAAACTATATTTAATGTAAAAGCTTTATGTTTCTTGCATAACTTATATAATAACTCTTAATGTTGCATGTGAGAATGCTGATTGAGTGAAGCATGAGGCTCTATAATTTTTTTGATGAGTTTGGAGGGTCAGGAGGACCCATTTGGTGTTGAGATGTGTTGTATGTCAATATAAAAGTGTTTTTAATAGGTTTACTATTTGGAAAAGTGTCTTGATATAGCCATTATGCTATCGAATTTTCAACACAATAACCCCATTAGTTGCCTCGTAAAGTGTGCCAAATAGTTTTTAACATTTTTATAACTCCATAAATAAAGAAATCATTTAATTAATAAAAGTTTTAATTTAATTGGGTTTTATGGGCAGCGAAATCGGCTATCGATTATGCTGATGCTCCCTATTCGAGTCTGGTGTATAGAACGGGTAAAGGGCATCACAATATTAATCTAATGAAACTAAAAAATAAGTAGTTAGTAGCCCATGCAAGTAAATAGCCTAGTCAGATATGTTGACCAATCAATAAGGAGTCATAGCGGCTATTAGGGTACTTTAGTACCTTCATAGCCATCAGGTTATGATACGTGAACCGACGAGTTCTTATGTAGCCTTTGGGTTGCGATACATTGACTTATGGGATTTTACGTAGCCTTTGGGTTGTAATGCATTTTAGCCTTTAGGTTTATTATTATTATTTATCTTTAGACCTACATTGGTAGATAGACCTATGAGTTCATAGAGGTTATATTGGCCTACCTTATGTTTAACCTATAGGTTTATACTTTTCTGACCTTCAAGTCTAATGCATGTAGGGACAATATGGTTCTAAGGACTTAGGTTATCTACTAATGCTTTGTTATCCATAATGCATGTGTTTCTTGAGTATGGGCTAAATAAATGGATTGTAATGAATTATGAACATGTTTATATAATGTATGACATTACTTAATGATGTATGATATTTACAATATAGTATGTACATGTTTTATGCTATGTTAGTGCATCTATGCATGTTATGTTCAATGCTACATATCATGTGAAAATGTGATTGTTCTTATTTCATACATTAACATATAATGATAATTGGCATATTTATATAAGTTATATCATTTACACCACTAAGCTATTGCTTAGCGTATCATGTATTTTTATAATGCATAGGTAAGGTAAAAATTTGAATAGAAATCCTTGGATCATCAAGTTTCGAAGAGAAAGATTCTTTTGGTATATTTTTATATATTAATTTTATAATGTATAGATAGGTAGCACTCATATGGGTGTAATTTTTGGGAATGGGGCCTAAGCTAGAGGAAAATGTTAATTTTTGGATTTCAAAGGTCTGTAACTTATTTTAAAGTTGATTTTTGAACTATGATAATTGCATGCTAATATAATTGATGCATGTTTTGAGATGTTGTATTGCTAGTTAATTTGAAGTGATCAAAAGGATCACAGGAGAGGTGAATAAATGTGGAAATGTTTATAGAAGTGCTTTTTATATTACAAGTTACTATTCACAATTGGGATAGTGCCCTAGTTCAACCGTTTTGCTATTGGATTTTTGGTATGAGGATTTCTAAATGTTGGCTGTAACTAGTTTTTGAAAAATTTTTGTAAACCCATATTTTTATAAAATAAAGAATTTGTTATGAATAATTTAATTACGTTTTAAAAAGGGATAACATGTTATGAGTTTGGTAACATATTTGTGTGCACATTCCTTATCGGGTCTGGCAACCATATCGAGTAAAGGGTGTCACACTCGATGGTATCAGAGCTCTAATTTAGGCATTCCTAGTTAACTTATGAGTGCTTTAAGTTAAGTTTATATATCATAAAATTTATGATATCGAGGCTTATGAATTGTTTTCTTATCTATAGATAAAATGAGTGATCATGCACCATACCATGATGAGGAAGTCAAAAGTCAGGCTTCTATGTCTATGGGACAAGAGTCCAATAGGGTTATATCCATATCTGGTAGTATGGCAGGGCTAGTATCTTCTGCAACTCCACTACCACTAATGTTTTTGTAAGAGATGCTATAAGTTTTGAGATAAGCTACAGCTATTAGTCCACCACTGGCACAGTAGCCAGAGGTTCCCTTAGCTTTCCAAAAGACATACCTAGAGAGTTTTAAGAAGATAGGAGCTAAGGATTTTAAGGGTGAGGGCATAATAGAGCTTGGAAAGGCAGAGTGTTGGTTGGACCATACAGAAAAGATCATGAAGCAAATGTGATGCACCCAAGAATAGAAGGTGATTTGTGCAACATCTTTGCTCCAGGAAGAAGCATCGAAGTGGTAGAAAGACCTAACTGAGCATAAGTTTAAGGAAAAGCAAAACTTGGGACTTTTTCTTGTCAGAGTTCTACTAGAAGTATATCATAGAAGATTATCTTGATAATAGGAGATAGTAGTTCATAGATCTGAACCAAGAGCAGAAGTCCATTGGAAAGTACAAAAAAGAATTTGCTATGTTGAGTTGGTATGCTAAGGACACCATTTCTATAGAAGTTGACAAGTGCAAGAGATTTGAGAAGGGATTACATGTGGACAGCAAGTCACAAGTGGTTCTGATGAAGATTAAAGACTTCTAAGAGCTAGTGTCAGTTTGCAGATCCATTGAGGGAGTACAAAAAGAGAATAGAGAGTTTTATCAAAAGAAGTAGTCCTTTGGTCAGAGAACTTCTAGTGCATCTCAGAGATTAGATAAGAAATTCAAAGGGAGTTGGTTTGAGGGTCCACAGTAGATATAGAAATAAGACCAATCTCAAAAGACAGTATAGGGTAACAAGGGCAAGGCTGGATAGCCATCTTAAGCTGCTAGTAAACCAATTTCTATAGCCAAGAGTGGTTAGATACCTTAGTGTCAAACTTGCCACAAGAAACACCGAGGAGAGTGTTGGAAGCTAAAGCTAGGTATATGCTTTTTATATGGGTCACCAGATCATTTCCATAGAGATTGTATAAAAAGAGCTGATGCTGGATAGGGATCTGCACATGTTTCCACCAAAGGCCAGAAGGGAGAGTAAAGGGAGAAAGTAGAGGAAGCTTAGAGAGATAGGTTATAGTCTAGAGCTAAGCACAGAGCTCCTACCAGGAAGTATGTTATTAAAGTTAGGGAGGATGTTGATACACTAGACATCATTGTTAGTACTTTTCTTCTATTTGACTCACCTACTTTGGCTTTAATAGATTGGAGGCCTACATATTCATATATATGCATAACATGAGCACATGATTGGGGGTTAGATTTAAAGTTTCTTGACCCAGAGATTTTGGTTAGCAATCCTATAGGTTAGCATGTCATAGTAAATAAGGTTTACAAGGAGTGTCCTTTGATGGTTTAAGGGCACAAATTTTTGGTTGATCTTATCGAGTTACTATTTGATGAATTTGACTTGATGTTAGGCATAAACTAGTTGTCTAACTATCAAGCAATTGTGGCTTGTAAGTTGAAGAGGATAACTCTTATTGCTGAAAATAGGGTTGAGATAATAGTTATAGGTGAAAGGATATACTTTTTGTCTAATGCCATAACATTTGTGATAGCAAGGCATATGTTAAAGAAGAGTTGTCAAGCTTTGTTGGCTCAAGTGTATGATACTCATAGAGTTGAGCTAGATTCTAGTCATATAGTAGTAGTGTCAAAGTTCATTGATGTTTTTCCTAAAAAGTTGCCCGATTTGCCACTAGAATAGGAACTTGAGTTTAGTAGTGAGGTTCTACCTAGTGCTGCTCTAGTATCGATAACTCCATATCTTATGGCTTTGGTAGAGTTAAAAGAGTTAAAGATTCAGCTTTAAGAGTTGCTTGATAAGGGTTTCATAAAATCGAGTATATTATGAAAGGGAGCATCGGTTCTACTTGTTAAGAAGAAGGATAGTTTTCCTTAGCTGTGTGTGGATTATCGACAACTGAACAAGGTGACTATTAAGAATAAGTACCCTTTACCATGTATAAGTGATCTTTTTATCAATTTAAAGGAGTTGGAGTGTTTTCTAAGATTGATTTAAGATTTGGTTATTATCAGTTGAGAGTTAAAGAGTCTAATGTGGCAAAGATAGCTTTCAAAATGAGATATGGCCACTATAAGTTCTTGGTAATGCCATTTGGGCTTACCAATGCTCCTGTGGCTTTTATAAACTTAATGAACAAAGTCTTTAGATGATATCTCGACCAGTTTATAGTAGTTTTCATTGATGACATCTTGGTTTACTTAAAGAGTAAAAAGGATCATGAACAGCATCTGAGAATAGTTTTGCAAGTTTTGAGAGATGAAAAGATGTATGCTAAGCTTAGCAAGTGTGAGTTCTTGCTTAGTGAAGTGTCTTTCCTTGGGCACATAGCTTCTATAGAGGGGATTCATGTTAATTCCAATAAGATTGAGACAATTTTGAAGTGGAAGCCACCTAGGAATACAACAAAGATAAGGAGTTTCTTGAGTTTGGTAGGGTATTATAGATGGTTTGTCAAGGGTTTCTCTTTTATAGTAGTACCTACGACTCATCTGTTAAGGAAAGATGTCGAGTTTGTTTAGGATGATAGATGTCAAAATAATTTTCACAAGCTTAAAATGATGTTGTAGAAGCACTGATTCTTATTCAGCCAAATTTTAAGAAGGACTTCACCATATACAGTGATGCATCTCATAATAGGTTGGGTTTTGTTCTGATATAAGATAAAAAGGTTGTTGCTTATGCTTTGAGATAACTGAAGCCACATAAGAAGAACTACCCTACTTATAATCTAGAGCCTATAGCTATTGTGTTGGCTCTGAAGATTTAAAGACACTATCTCTATAGAGAGAAGTGTTATTTTTTCACCTACTATAAAAGTCTGAAGTATCTTCCAATAATGAAGCATTTGAACCTAAGATAGAGGAGATGAATGGAACTAATTAAAGATTTTGACTATTTGATCGATTATCATCCTAGAAAGGCCAATGTAGTGGTTGATGTGTTTAGCTGGAAGTTCATGGTAGCCATGAATGTCAGATTATAGCTTGTAAGTGATGATGCTTTATTGACAAAGATGTAAGTAAAGCCCAATTTGCTACAGCAAGTTAGAAGGATAATCATAGGTTAATGAGTGTGATAAGTGATATCCAAGAGGGGAAGCCTATTAAGTATGAAATCAAGAGTGACGATTATTTATACTACCATGACCTGATATTTGCACTAAATGTTAAAGAGCTGAAGAAGTAGATTTTGTAAGAGGCTCATAGTGCTCCTTATGATATGTATCCTAGTAGCATGAAGATGTATTAGGATCTAAAGTTGTCATGTTAGTGGCCCAATATGAAAAATGATGTGTCCAAGTTTGTGACTAAGTGCCTTACTTGTCAGTAGGTAAAGGCAAAGCATCAAGTTCCATCTAGATTGCTTCATCCTATATCAATTCTAGAATAGAAATGGGATAAGGTCACTATGGACTTTGTTGTTAAGTTGCCTATGACTAGGAGTAGATGTCATTCAATATAGGTTGTAGTAGACAATTGACCAAGGTTGCTCATGTCATACCAGTGAGGTTGGACTACTTTTTAGAAAATCTTACTAAGTTATACATATATGAGAATGTTAGATTGTATAGAGTGCTGTCTTTCATCATATTTGATCAAGACCCACAATTTACATTGAGGTTTTGGAAAAAGCTTCATAATGCCTTGGGTACTTGATTAAGTTTTAGTACGGCATTTCATCCTTAAACTGAAGGATAGTCAAAAAGAGTCATTTAAGTAATCTTTTGGTACTTAAGGTATTTGATGTTAAGTTGTGTATGATGTTATGCTCATATGGAAGGATGGTTATCAGGTGCTTGAAGATATGCTGAAGAGTTGTGCCACTTAGTTTAAGGTTAGCTGGGATCACTATCTGTCATTGGCAGAGTTTGCTTATAACAATAGCCATCAAGTAAGCTTAGGTATGGTTCTTTATAAGGTGATGTACAAAAAGAAGTGTAAAACTCTTTTATGCTAGAATGAGCTCAATGAGACTAAGCTCATAGGACTAGATTTGATTAAGGATGCAGAGGAGAAAGTGAAGATAATCAGAGAAAGGTTGAAAGCAGCTTTTAATAGACAAAAGTCATATGTCAATCTAAAGAAGAAAGATGTTTAATATGAGGTGGGAGATAAAGTGTTTTTCAAGGTTTCACCTTGGAAAAAGGTTCTCCATTTTGGCAAGAAGGGAAAGTTAAGTCCTAAGTTTATTGGGCTATACAAAGTGACAAAATATGTAGGGCCAATAGCCTACAAACTAGCTTTGCCTCTTAAACTTTAGCAGATATATAATGTATTCCATGTATCCATGCTTAAAAGATACAGATTGGATGCTACACATATGCTATTAGTGGAAGAGGTTGAGATTAGTCTAGATCTATCTTATGAAGAAAAACCTACAAAGATCATAGGAATAAACCAATACCTCTAGTAAAGGTTCTCTAAAGGCACCATAGGATTGAAAAGGCTACATAGGAAATAGAAGCTCATATGAAGGAGCAATATCCTTAGTTTTTTAAGCCAGGTAATGTTTAGGATGACATTTCTTTTAAGAGGGGAAGAAATGTAACGTCCAAAAAATCCCAATATTATGAATAGTACTTCCCAGGACATGAATAGTATTTTCCAAGGTTGGGTCACACTAATCTTATTAAATGGAAGTATTAATCATAACATAATTTTCGAAAAATTTTGAAGTCAAAATGAAGTTATTTAAATGGTTAAAAATGACAGTTAAGTTTTACAACAGTGTCACATGAATAGTGACCTAGTTTTAGTTGAATCGTAAAATATTCAAAAGTTGCTCAAAAAATTTTAGGAATAATACAACTTGATATTCAAAAATTCTAATTAGTCTGTTGGCATTAGAAATGGAATTTTTAGAGATCAAAAAGTATTTTTATTAAAATCGAGTAACCTTAAAAACTATGTTTTTAATCGATTTTTTATGTTTTTTAAGCATAGATTTTTAGAGGCATTTGAGGCTTGATTTATGAATAATTATGGGTCTCTCAAATGTCAAAAATGAGATAAGGAAAAAAACTATAAAGGGGGCTAAAATGGATCAAAGGATGAATAGTGTCATCCTCTTCTCCATTTTAGTTCTAGCCAATGCCAAAGTGAGCAAAAAAAAAAAGCTATTTTCTTCCTTCCTCTACCAAATTTAGCCCATTTTCTTCCATTTAAGACCTGAGTCTGTGCCTCCATAACCTCTAGATGCCGTTTCTACCTCGATTTAAATAAAAAATCAAAAGAAAAGCTCGATTTCGTGTCTCAATGAATAGTAACCCAAGATTGATCAAGTAAGATTTTTCGAAGTTTGATATTTTTTCCTTGTTCCTTAGTTGCCTAAGGTCATGTCTATGTAGTTGATTTTTTGTTTTAGTGTCCATATGATTTTTTACAAATTTTTATGTATTGAATCAATAATAGGCAGTTGAGGAAACTAATAAAACTAGAGACAAAGGGAAAAGCAAGGTGTAAACGAACCTCAGGACTGCATTTTGACTCCCTTGGTATGTTTAATAGTCATAAATTGTGGAAATTTAATTATGCCTTAATATGCCATTAATGAAGTTTATGTATTAAATGCATAATTATGACAATGATTGGCACTTAATTATGTTAAATGATGAATTTGGTGTATGTTAAGATCAATTATAATGTTAGATGGATGAAAATAATATATGTTGATATTATGTGAAATGTGGCCATGCATGTATATGTATGTATAGGTGCATTATGCATGGGAAATTATGATGTATACATATAGATGGTGTTATATGTCTATGTGGACATGGTTTATAAAGATGAATACATGAGATGGTTGTTTGAGGCTTTGGTTAGCATAATGGTAGAAAGGGCCATGTGATGATGTATGTGTGTATGGTTGTCCATAGACATGTATATGCATATTTGTGTTATAAATATATGTCATGTATGAGGTATGATCATGAATAAGTGTAAATGCTTATATGGACATGAGGAAATGATGTAAGAGGTGATGAATGGCATTATGGATGACTAGGAAACATGATGGCCAAATGGCCTAAGTATGTGTGCATAGGTGTGAAATGGCATAATATGCATGTAAGTGATGAATTGTGTACGTAAATAGTTAATTGGTCATATGTATATGAGATAGGAATATGGAATGTAATGATATTCATGTAAGATGCATGAATGATAATATGGGTTTGATGTGTTTAGGTATGTCCATGCATTATGACAATTATGAGATGAATGTGCATGATTATGTGTATGTTTATGATCACGAGGAAAAAAGTGGTATAAGTGATAAAAAAGAAAATGTATATGATAGCTTACCATGATGGAGTGGCCAAATGGCTTGTGGCATGTAATAGTGCTTATGATGCATGCTATATATGTTAGTAGCTATATATGATTAAATGCATAGAATTAATAATGTGTTTGGAACATATTATGTGGAATGATGACATGAAAGGTATATAATGCGATAGTGCATTCTTTATTGACTTAATACATGATATGGTGCATTAATTATGTATATTGAGCTTTATGTGGTATAATACCTTATTACTGTGCCTATCGCATGTTTATGATGCACATGGCATGCATGTAATAAGACAGGAGCCTTATAGCATGTGAATAAAATATTTGTGAACATGGTGATTATGTTACGACAAATAAGATGTCATGAGAATGCATAATGTGTTTAATATGAAAGCATAATTATTTAATGTGTTCATAAGCATATGCATGTAATGGTTTTTATAGATGGCATTATAATATGGTATTGCATGTCATAATAATGTGTTAAGCTTATGATAACACCTTTTTCCCAGTTTAGTCATTAGTTAGCTAAACTAATTTAATGAAAAGTAATATTAAGCAATATTAATATGGTGAATCTAAAAATAAGTGGTTAGTAGCCCAAGCAAGTAAACAGCCTAGTCAAATTAGTTGACCGGTCAGCTAGGAGTCATAGTAACTACTAGGGTACTTTAGTACCTCCATAGCCTTCAAGCTATGATGTATGAACTGACAAGTTCTTACATAGCCTTCGGGTTATGATACGTTGGCCTTCAAGTTTTACGTAGCCTTTGAGATGCGATGCATTTTAGCCTTCAGGTTTATTATTATTATTTGTCTTCAGACATATATTGGTAGATAGAACAATGATTCATGGAGGTTGTATTGGCCTACCTTATATTTGACCTATGAGTCTATGTTTTTATAACCTTTAGGTCTAACGCATGTAGGGCCTAGTGGTTCTAAGGGCTTAAGTGGTCCACTGATACTTTATTATCCATAGTGTATGTGTTTCTTGATTATGGACTAAATAAATAGACTATAATGAATTATGAACATGTTTATATAATGTATGACATTACTAAATGATGTATGATATTTATGATGTAGTATGTTCATGTTTTATGCCAGGTTAGTGCATCTATGCATGTTATGTTTAATGTTGCATATCATGTGAAAATGTGAATATTCTTATTTCATATATTAATGTATGATGATAATTGGCATATTTATACAAGTTATTTTGATAACACCACTAAGCTATTGCTTAGCGCATATGTTCTTATTTCATATATTAATGTATGATGATAATTGGCACATTTATACAAGTTATATCAATTATACCATTATGCTATTACTTAGTGCATCATCTATTTTTATGATGCATAGGTAAGGTGACAATTTGAACAACAAGCCTCAAATTGTCAAGTTTCTAAAAGAGGAAGATTCCTTTGCTATATTTTTATATTTGAATTTTATGATGTATAGACAGGTAGCACTGATATGGGTGCATTTTTGGGAGTGGGGTCTAAGCTAGATGAAAATGTTAATCTTTGGATTTCAAAGGTCTCTAACTTATTATTGTATGCTAATATAATTTATACATGTTTTGAGATGTTGTGTTGCTAGTTGATTTGGAGTGATTAAAAGGATCACATGAGATGTGAATGAATGTGGAAATGTTTATAGAAGTATTTTTGATATTGTAGGTTACTATTCACAATTGGGACAGTGCCTTTGTATAGCTATTATGCTGTCGGATTTTTAGCATGAGATTTCCAAATGTGGATGATAACCAATTTTTGAAAAAATTTTGTAAACCCATATTTTTATAAAAGAAGGAATTTGTTAAGAACGATTTAATTACATAAAGAGATAACATGTTATGAGTTTCATAACCTGTTTATGTGTACATTCCTTTTTTGGGTTCCATAGCCAAACTGGGTAAGAGGTGTCACAAGCTTCAACTGTATAGAGAGGCACCACAGTGCCCTAGCAACTGCTATCTATCCTTAATTGATCAACTAACCTATCTAGACTATGTTGTCTAATCCTATGGGCTATCACCATAACTTATTTAGTTTCACATACTTAAAGTAGCTTTTAAAAGTTTTACAAATCATTTGTCCAACAAATAACCAAATAGGGGTATCTAATATTCATAGTCATTAAGTTCATTTCAATATCTTGTTTCATGCATTACAAGTAACAAACACATTCGATCACAATCTCATCATGAATCATTTCTAATGGATGTTCTAGTTGTTGCTCTATGCTTTCACTTA
>CANXYI010190724.1:0-10568 GCA_948208565.1 Hura crepitans
TAATAATAATAATAAAGCTAATAAATTTCATTATGATAAAAATAATAATAAATAAATTATTCAATAAAATTAATAAAAATAAGTATTCAATAAAAATACAAATTATCATTAAATAATTTTCTGATACTAATAATAATAAAACAAAAAAATACTCTTAATAATAATAATAATAAATTGCTAAATAAAAAAATTTACTAATGATACATTAAATTACATTCAAAAATTATACGAAATTTTAGTATTATTAGTATTATTATTATTTTTATTATTACGAAATTATTTTAATAAATTTATTTAATTAAAAAATCATAAAAATTATATTAAATGGAATAAAAATATATTTATTATTTTATTGAACTTTTTTCCAAATTTTATCACACAAATAAATTTTATTAGCTTCACCTTATAATTAATTAATATATTACTATTGTTAAATTTATTTATATATATTAATTATTTACTTATTTTATTATTTTTATATAATTTATTTAATATAATATTATCCATATTATGTTATCAAATTTTTTTATAAATAATTTTACTTAAAAAATAAAAAATTTGGTTGAACCATAAACCAGTTGAATCATGAACCATGATTAGGCCCTACCTGCAGACAGGGAATCAATTCCTTGACTGCAGTGCAAACTTAAAATCGAAGCCAATGGCTTCGGTTTCAAGTCTGGTTGGACCACGTGGATCCAATTAATACTGGAGCCCGCAGCTTAGGCCTGCGGGCTCTGAACCCGTTACCTGAGATTACGGGCTCCAGAACCCTTTTTATCTAAAATGTTTCAACCCAATTCCAAACTCCTAAAATGTTTTGGGCCTAACCCTTTTATCAAAAAAAAAACCCCACGCGTTTAAGCCAAAATACTAAAATACTCATTCCCTTTGAAAATTAAGAATATTCTAGAATGGAGCATATTAGTTAGTTGATGCTTGGATGGGTTTTTAAGAAATTAAAAATAGAAGGACTAAACAAATAATTGACCTTATTTTTATTGTCTTTGTCTGAAAATTACAGTTTTGATCCCTAAGCATTCTTTTCTTTCGAAATTAGTTCCAAAGATATTAAACTATTCACTTTTTTTTTCTCGTAAATAAAAGATTTAATAAGTAATAGATTTATAAGGGGAATAATAAAAATAAGCTTAATATATAATTGTATAAATAAAATAATAACAACATAGTACCATGTAATTAGGGATGATTAATACAATTCAATAATTTGAAATTATAAATAATATTAGTGAACACACACACACACAAATATATATATATGATTCATAAGAAAAATAATCATTGTCATAACAATAAATATTTTCATTTAATCAATAATTCTCTCTTAAAAATTATTAGGTCCCTTCGATTTAATAGATAGAAAATTTTTTGAATGGAGTAGACATACAATTGCAATAGTGAAATCAATTGTAAAAAATAGAGAAATTGGAGAATCAAATCCATAAGTTGACAAAAAAATAATAATAATAAAAATGGAAAATCAGAAACTTGGAATTTTTTTTAGCTACTATTGTTTGTCACATGCAAATTTGGAATTTTTGATTAAAAAAAATGTATGTTTTTTTCCTTTTTATTAACCAATTCATTTCTTTTATTAGATAAACATTTTCATTTTATTTTAATAGAAAGTCAAAATATTGAGATTCTACATAATTAGCGTAAACATAGGAAGTTAATTCACAAAATATCAATCAACCTTTAATTAAAATTTTTATTCCAATATTTTAAAAGTTTCTATAATTATGATAACTAAAATAGAATAAGTCAACAATTAAGATTTTTCCATTTTAACCAATTAAATTTATTTTATTCCTTTTCATACATTTTACATTTCTATCAACTATAGTCAATAAATTTTAGTTTGATAAGTATACTTTTTTTTTGTTAACATATCACTACTTAATATATTAGCGTCTTTAATTCTTTAACATCAATCTTGAATTTAAATAAGTGACAAACTTTTATAATAGAAATTTAATCCTAACATTATAAATATAATCACATAAATAAATTAATAAATTTTGAATTATTTAGGAATTAATAGAAATGATTGCCTAATATTCGTCAATTCTTCGGGAAATAAATGTAATTGAAATATTATACTTAAATTAACAATGTTAGTTCTAAATTGGAATTTTATTGATTCTAAATTATATATTTTCTAATAAACATATGTTAATTTTTAATTATACATTAATATAATAGAGATAACAATTATATAATTTTTTTTAAGAACTAAATAAAGTTTAGTTAATATTAAATATGATAGTTTTTTATTATTAAATAGGTTAACGGCATTATCTTTAAATGAGAATTTATAAAATTTGATTTATTCAAAATTTCTTTTGCATCCTTCTTTTAATCAATCATTGATTTAGGCAATTAATTACTTCCTTTTCTATAAACGCTTGATGATATTAATTATAAAGATAATAAGTTTTGGATTTGTTTTAGGAATTCCCTTTAGAAATAATTCCATATAATAAAATGAATCAAAATATTATGCAAAATCTTCATGGGATCATCATTAATATAGAAAGTGAGGAAATTATTAGTTTTATTAAAGCAATCAAAAAAAAAGTCAGCATTGGCTTATAAAATTTTAAAGAAAATAATGGAATAACATCCCTCTAAAAAAAAGTCAGTATTGATTTAGATTTGTATATTTAAAGGAGAAAATCGAAAAAATATTGTCAACAAAGTTAAATCACTTATCTTTTAAATTAGAATTTTTTACGTTGTAATTCTGTGTTTCTATTAAAGGACCAATCATATTTAAATTTTCATGCATTAATTACTAAAATGGAATCATCATTGATTCCTAAGAAAAAAAAATAAACCTTCTTTATCATGAGAAATAGCCATTTTTAATTTGAGTCAGTATTGACTCAAAATTGCATTATTAATAATTTGTATGACTAAAAGATTACGAATTATATCTTAATACAACATTACCTAATTAAGGACAATATGAGGTGCTTAACACCTTCCCCACATGTATAAAGACCTCTGAACCCAAAATTATTTTCAATATCCAATTACATTTATTTTAATTGGTGGCAACTCTTAATTTTCTAATCGACGGTGGGTCAACTACAACCCTTATAGCTATAACAACTATATACATATTTTCTGTAGTAGAAATTGCCACATAGAATAATTGAAAACACACAAATTTCTTCTTCTTCCTTTATCCGCTTAAAAATCCTACTAGCACCTAGATTTTCAAATTGCTCTCTTCAAAGAACTTCTTGTGTGGATTACCTTAGAGGTGTTCCTAAAAGAGAATCACTATAGTTTGTGACAACTCAATGAGAAGAGCTCACAGAAGGAATCTTATATTATCCTTTATGGTAAATCATGAAATACTGCTAGATTTATTATTTAGGATGTATTTTAAATTATCCTAATCCATTATATTAGCTAGTTTTTCTTAGATTTTTAATTTTTCCACTATGTATGATAGAGAAAAACCAATATCATAATCTTGCCTAAGATGAGTTATGTAACTAATGTGTGCTAAAGAATAATATCACTATGTATGATGTATGTAAATGTGTATGTTCTTACAATATGTTAAAATGAAATGTTTGGTGATAAAGTGAATGTGCATATATATATATATGTGTGTGTGTGTGTGTGTGTGTGTGTGTGTGTGTGTGTGTGTGTGTGTGCAATATGATGAACAAAAAGGAAGATTTTGGTAATGAACATGTATTATGGTGTGATAACCTTATTGTGGCCGAACGACCTAATATTAGATTGATGAGTGCCTTAAGTTTTCATAAGATAAACTTAGAGTATGACTATGTTATATGCAATGCAAGTATTGATATGATATATGATACTGCATGTGTAATGATTAATGTATTTATGATGCATGATAAATAACATAAATAAGAATAACATGATAAAAAGAGAATCCTAGTTACCTCTTTTGGTAATTTGTTAGCTAAAAAAATTGTAAAACTTCTTTAAGCTACTTTAAGAAGTTGAAACATAATCAAGAATGGTGATGGCCCATCTACGTAGACAACCTAGCTTGGATATATTAGCTAGTCAACTACAGATGGATAGTAGCTGCTAGGCCACTTTGGTGCTTACCTTGTCTTGTGTAGTGGTCGTATAGATCCCACAAGGCCATTACACATATCTAGGCTAGTGTAGTAGCCGTATAGGTCCTATAGGGCCACTATAGATATCTAAGCTTGTGTAGTTGCTGTATAGGTCCTATAAGGCCACTACACATATCTAGATTGGTGTAGCAACCATGTAAATCTAAAAAGGCCATTGCACTCATATGACCTCTATGGTCAAATAGTTTTGTAATCCAATTTTAGGCACATGTCTCTTATATATGAGCAAAAAAATGTATAACATAACTTAAAAAGAGTAAAACAAGTAAACCATAGGAAATCATTAACAATTATACTTCAGTTGTTTATGGATAGCTTATACATGTGAAAGCATTATTTGCTTGCACACATATGCTATCTTTTGTTATGTCAGGGATGTTTATGATTTATATGATGAAATTATCTTTATGTGTTTAAGGCATGTGAATAAGCATACGTAATATATTGAATAAGCCACTAAGCTTTATGCTTAGCACATTATTATTTTTGGGGTGCATAGACCAAAGATTATATTAGAGCTAAAGCATCATTTTAAGCAAAAAGATCAAGAGGAGACTTTCTTTTGGCATTTCTCTATGTATATATTATGGGATGTAATCATGATAGGGCACTCATATGTTGTATAAAGGGATTAGGCTTAGACTTGTATTTTAAAATGTTTTATAACTCTTTTAATAAAAGTTTATTTAGATGAATGTGTGTATGTGTGTCTGTGTGTGATATGAAAGATATTACTTATGGAATGTTTTGAGTGTGAGATAGATGTTGAGTATGTTTTGGATAATCAAGAGTATAATAATGATTGAGGACTTGGTGTTTTGATTATATAAAAGTGTCTTTATTACAGGTTACTATTTACACTAGTGCCATTAGACAACCATTATGCAGTTGAATTTTTGACACGATGACCCTTCTATGATACTATTCATTTGGTTTTTGTTAATTCACATTTTTAAAATAACATAAGTTTTCAAAAAGTGTTCCAATTTATAATGCTTTTCATAAGATAGTTTGGATATTGCTTTATGAGTTACTCTTTATTTGGATCCAGTGACCCGGATGTGTGAGGGACATCAAAAAGTTTGTGAATAATAACTATTATAATTGTAAGAACGTGGTATGATATGCCTATGTCAAAACCACTTTGCTTAAACACATACCACTTGTATGACAAAGCGTGTTATGCATAATGATAAGTATTAGTGTTATAAATATTATATAAATGGTAATGTATGCATAAGCATATTATTATTATATATACCACTGAGCTACAAAACTTAGCACATCATTTGTGTTGTGATGTGCAGGATATTTTAGATAAGTGTTTGAGGACTTTACCAATGATAAAAGATCATAGTCATTGAAAGAAGCTGCTCATATAGTTTATCTTTTGTTTTCACAAGATTATATGTAATGTTTTGGGTAGGCACTCATGTGTATTGGTAAAGGACTATAGGCCAAATTTATATGTATAAAGGGTTGAATGTAATGTTATTATGTATGGTATATATATGGATATGTGTTCATATGTGATTGACATATAAAGTATGTTTAAACTTTTTATATGTATATGTAGTTACATGGAAATTATGTTTGTTTAGAGAATGCTCGATATGGATGATGAATATGTGAGAATTTTATGTATGATATGGCATGAGACACTAAGATTGCATGATTTATGAGTGAAGAATTATGGATATATTGAAGTATGAGATTATATGAGCTATAGAAGTGATTACAAATGTAGGTTACTATAAATGGTGGGAATTATTTCATCGATATAGCCATTATGCTGCTAGATTTTTTACTCAATAATCACTGCATAGTTTAATCTATTAAGTGGTTTTTATTTAAGAATGTTTTCATATTGTTCTATGATTATCATGTATGAAAATGGTTTTAAGTTATAACTAAAAAGGCTTTTAATGTAAATTGGATAATGGATGTTAGATTTTGGTTTGTGTGTCGCTTCTCATTCAAATTCGACGATCAGATCAAGTAAAAAGTGTCACACTAATTAAGTCTTAAACTGAGTATGAAATGATGGGATAAAAGATTTAGAGGGTTTTGGCTTTAATTATATGGAAATCGGGAAGAAAGTCCACTGAAATTGAGCTAAATTTTTTAAAATATCAAGGGCTCATGATCGTGACCCCTATTGCCCACGAACGTGACCCCTTTTAAGATTTATCTACTATTACTAGAGGTTTCAAGGGCTAATAGCCTTGCCCCCCCTTCCAAAGTGTTATAATATCTTTTTGTTTTTAAAAATTTTGATTTTCTAATAAAGGCTAGGCCTATGCAATCAATTTCTATGATGAATAAAGATTAACTAGCCTTTAAAAGGGTCATATATAGACTTAAAATGAGTGATAAACAGGGTTGATGAAATGACTAAAAGATTAAAATAGATTATAAGTTTTTTAAAATATTATAAATGATCTTAATTGCTATTATTTATTAACTAAAGGGTAAATTTGTATATGTATATATATATATATATATATATATATATATATATAAACATAAACATGTTGTGCTAAATGTTGTGACTTGTATTGATTATAAGTTATAAGATGTCTTCTTATTTAGTTTTCTTCCTTAATAAAAAAAAGGAAATGATTTAAGAAAAAGATGCAATATTATTTAAATTTATGAATGAGATAGTTTTAATAATATATACACACACACACACACATACAAATATTAATAAGAGAATCCCCTTATAACATATTCTAATGGATGAATTGGAATGAATAGAGAGAAGTGTTATAATTATTTAATGTAACATTAGAAACTTTTATACTCTCATAGAAAAATTATGTAAGATACATAATTCTCCCGAATTGTATGGAAGAAATAATAGTAAACCTTAAAGTGATTTTCATTAAAGAATGAACATTTCATAAAAATTAATGTATTGTGAAGCATGTGAATTGAAAGTGCACATATATAGGCATTTTTATATGGTCATACCTCGATGATATTGCCTTGGCATGAATAGAGATATATATATATATATATATATATATATATATATATGAGAAAGAGAGAAAAGGCATGAAAACTTGCATATTCTGATGAAATTATAAAATAAAGAAGACTTGAACTAGATAAATGAGATATGAGTTATGAATGTCATTTATATGCACATTATGAGAGAATTTTAAGGTAAATTTATTTGAGCATTAGCTTTTGAGTTTTTTTGTAAACACTAAGTATATGCACTTTTAAGGTAAGATAAGTACAATTGATGTCATATGTATTTTCATCTTAAATGCTAGAATTTATTAATGAGTAGAAATATTATGTTTTAAGCCAAATGCGTAACCTATAGTGTTATTTAATGATACACATTAAAGTGTTATTGTGAGACCCCTTACTCAAACCATACGTCAAACTCGAGCAAAAGGCAACACATAATAGACTTTTAAAACATACTCTACATTAATTCTTATTTTACTTATGTCCAATAGCATTTACATCCCTTAAATTAAACAAAACTTATCCTTATTCTTATAAAAATCAGTCTTTAGAAAAACCTAATTTCAATTTTACTATTCAGGATCATCTTGTCAAAAATTTGGCAGCATAACAGCTGTCCAGTGACACTAGCCCACTTAGAAACCTATATAAGAATCACTTCTATAAAAATATCAACTCATTCTCAACTCTATGATCCATTTGATCACTCTAAAAATCCACCTCAACATCTCAGAATATGCATACAAAAGATGACATGTCCATCTCACAATCATGTCAAAACAGACATACAACAAACCCCACTAATTCTCTTAATCATCTTTATACACAAATAATCTATATCCATACACAATAAATAAAATGTCAAACATATTCATACTATAAAACTATCCTTACTCACCATGGATGTATTCACATATTGATCCAATTCCTTTCTTGTTATTCAAAACCATACACAATCGAATGAAAAACCATATAATTACTTCATAATTTACAATATTCTTTATACATATTACGTAAAGAGGCATTATAAGTACTCATAATACATCAATGCTTGATACATACTGAAGATCTCATCTATAATCATTCTTCACATCTCATCTTCCAAGCACCAATGCCTGATGATTTCGGCTACTCAGCCATAATACATGAATACCTACCCATCTCAAAACCACTGAAGCACTAAGCAAAATTACTTAGTAGCATACCTGAGTTTATAATACTATGTATAAACATTCATGCTTAAACACTAAGTTATCTAATACACAACATTTAATTACACACACATACACACACACACACACACACACACACACACACATATATATATATAATTCATGAATTAAAAGATCATAATTATATCGATATGAGTGTTAAACAAATTATCCATTTCTAACACTATTTATTAGGAATAGTGCATGTATGCTTATGATAATAAAGAGTTATTATCTATCTTATAGTACAATAGACACTCATGAAGATTTAGCATAATCAAAGATATGTAGCATATAAAGAGTTCATTGAGGACATACAAACTAAAACTATAATATACATAAACATTATTATTCTTCTGGGCATGATGTACATGTTCATGTTTTATTTTATCTACTTTTGCTTAATTCATTTTATTTCACATTTTCCTACATTTAAGATATATAAATATCTAACACCTGTATGTCTATGCATTTCCATCTATTCATATATAAGAACTATAATGACTTAAACAATAACATTCATAGCATACTGAAAGTATAACCATACATAAAGGCTTATCATCACCAAATTTAACATAAAAACATTATTTATTCAATGAATATGCAGAATCATACATATACATCTTTATTCAATTACTTATTGTTCTTATTCTAGCTTTACTTACTCTATTTCTTGTTAAATGTTATTATTAGCTAATTTGCCTATACTACGAGATAACAGACCAAAATTGGATACCGGGCTTGTATGGTGCCCAAAGCCTGACATGATTGCTTGAAGGCCAAATATGATTATGCGAAGGCAAATATAATTGCTTAAATGCCAAATATGGTTATCTAAAGGCCAAAAGTACACCCATAGGTACATTATCAGCTATTATATCTCTCTAGTTAATTGGTCAACCTATCCAATCTAAGTTGTCTAATTGTATAGGGGCATTATCATAATTATTATGTTTCTCCTTGTTAAACATGATTTAAAGTAACTTTGTGAAAGGTTAAATCTTTCTAGAAATGTTTAACCATGTTTTATATTCAAACATACATAAAAGCTTGACATCATAAAAATCATAGTTAACATCATTTATATTTCATAATGATATCATAATGTGTCTCCCTAATAACTTATAATATCCATATCATACTTTATATGCATTATCAAATCATGTTTTCTTAATATGTGCTTAAAGCTCTATATCTTACTATAATAGGCCTTTCAGCCATAGCCTTGATACACGCATTATTAGTCATAGTTTATTTTAGCATGCCCTCATAAGTGTAGACATGGCCATATTATCATCAGCATCACTTTATGATAGCAACATAAGATTTTTCTTGCACACATACTATGCATCATGCTTGCGTATCATTAATGGCATATCATTTCTTAAATTGCTTTTGATCAAGCATAAATAATGTATATCTTGATGTCAATGTCAATAGCATAATGTTTAACCTACATATTTTAGCAATTTTGGCCTACATACTTTTCAAGGAATCAAATTCACATCTTACATTATCCATTATAATCATATGTCATCGATGTCACATAATCTTTAAATAATACTTACGTAACTCATTTTCAACATAATGCCCAAACATCCTTCATAAGCCATCTCATATGGCATAAAAATATCTACATCTTGCATTATCTTAAATTTCAGCCACCTTATGGATTTATAAGTAAATTAAATCAATTTTTGTAAGACTTTATGTAAATACATTATAAAGTGCAATTATGTTCTCAAAATCAATTCACTTAGCCAAAATACCTTACACCTAAGCATGGCATCAACAAGAACTTAAAAAGGCATTCAGCCTTTAAGCCTAATTCTATCAAATCATCATTCAATATCAAAATACACATGCTTATTGATCAAGCATTCTAGCCATTAACACATTTTACCAAATTCCACATAATAGCATTTCATACATACTACCATACATATTCTTTATTTAACACATTCAATGAATGTTTTAGCCATCATTTGGCTAACATATAGGTTATATTCCCATAAATCTCATTCAATCATACATAACTCAATTCTCACTACCAATTACATGTTTTACATAAATACATGCTAAGCATATGCATTACATACATAAGCATACACCAATCTATGAATACATGTACACACACTCTCTAGTTGTAATATAAAATATGTAATTTGGTCTCAAATCCAATTTAATCACTTATACATAAATCATAAAACCTCAT
>CANXYI010190782.1:0-12019 GCA_948208565.1 Hura crepitans
AATTTTGTCTTTCTCATCAAATTAAAGCCCTTCAAAGTTTCATGACCACTATCATTGCCTCAATTTATATATATGTGACCCAACACCTCGGGCACACTTCCCAGACCTAGTGGCACTGTTTATGGAGCGCCAAAACACAAGTATTACATTTCTTCCCCTCTTAAGAAAATTTTATCCTTAAAATTACTTGAAGTAAAAAAATGAGACTATTGAGCTCTCATCTGCTCCTCTAGATCCCAAGTGGCTTCTTTTATATTATGATACTTCCAAAGCACCTTTCTAGTGATATGGACTTATTCCTCAACTGCTTCATTTCACATGCCACAATTTGTACCAGTTCCTCCTCATAACTTAGATTCAACTGTACCTCAATATCTGCCATCAGAATCATATGTGATGGATCTAAACTATACCTCCTAAGAGTAGAAACATTAAAAAACATTATGCATCTCATAGGGTCCTATAAGCCTGAGGACTTAATTTCCCCTTTTTCTTGAACCTTAGCACCTTTTTCCATAAAGAAACCTTCAAGAATACTTTTTCACCAACTATATACTCTATATCTCTGTGCTTCAGGTTAGCATATAATTTCTATCTATCCACAGCTACTTTTAGCCTTTCTCTAATTAACTTCACTTTTTTCTTCAGCATCTCTGGTTAAACCCACACTGGATTTTTCTCTTTCTAACTTCACTCTAACACAAAGGAGTCCTACATCGTCTACCATATAATGCCTTATATGGAGCCATCCCCAAGCTAGACTAGTAACTATTATTATAGGCAACTCTGCCAAGGATAGTTACTCATAAGCTCAATAGCACATCCTCATAACATACCTTTAAGTATATGTATCATCCTCTTTGACTACCTTTCAGTCTAAGGATGAAAAACTTTACTATAAGCCAATCTAGTGCTTAAAGCTTCCTACAACTTCTTCCAAAATTTAGAGGCAAAGCAAGGATCCTTATAAAAAATGATAGTCACTAGTACACCATCACATAGTCTAGCTAGCCTTTTTAACTAATAATCCATCCTAATCGGGATAAAATGAGCTATCTTTGTCAATATATCAATAATCATCCATACAGTATCATATTTACCTCTGGTCAGGGGTAAACCCATCACAAAATCCATGGTTACCTTTTCCCATTTCCACTTTAGTATTGCTGTAGGATGTAGTAATCCAAAAGGAACCTGATGCTCAGCTTTTATCAACTAGCATGTCAAACACTTGGCAACATACTCTGCCATAACTCTTTTCATACTCTGCCATATCTCAAGTGCCTCCTTTAATATTTGTAACCTCAGGTCATCTGTACCAGGTACACAAAAGCTGTTCTGTCAATACACATACCCATCCTCTGTCAACACAAATCCTATGGCCTTCCCCTCTTTAACCTTGCTTGCCATATAAACTAGCTATTTATCTTTCATCTATTTTTCCTTAACCTATTGTCCAAAATTTGGCATCACCTATAACTCAGCCAACATAGTATCTTTTGAAGTGTATTGCAACCTAACATTTATAGCTTTTAGAGCAATCATAAATTTCCTGCTTAAAGCATCTACCACCATATTAGCTTTCCTTGGGTGGTAATCAATGATGCAGTCATAATCCTTAATCAGATCCAACCATTTTCTCTATCTCAAGTTCAGTTACTACTAAGTAAGAAGGTATTTTAGACTCTTATGATTTACATATATATGTATTATTTCTCTTCGTACAGATAGTGCCTCCATAAAAGCAATTATAATAGTAGCTAGATCCAAGTCATGAGTAGGATAATTCTTTTCATGGGGCTTCAATTGTCTTAAAGCATAAGTTACTGCCTTTACCTCCTACATCAATACACATCCCAAGCCATTTAGTGATGCATCACTATACACTATAAAGTCTTTACTCTATTGAGGATGAATTAGGATAGGAACTTCAGTCAGCATCTTCTTTAGTTGCTCACAACTGGCTTAACAGTTATTATTCCATTCAAATCTCAAATTCCTTCAAATAAGTCTAGTATAAGGAGTGTTAATGATGGGAAACCCATTTACAAATCTTTGATAATACATAGCTAAACCTAGAAAACTTCTCACCTTAGTCACTTTCTTAGGTGGTTCCCATTCTAGCACTGCCTTTATTTTTTTAGGATCAACCTTCATTCTCTATGATGAACTATATAGTGTAGAAAATCAACTTTATTTAGCCAAAACTTAGACTTACTGAGCTTGGCATACGACTATCTCTCTCTTAGAGTCTATAATATAATACTAGGATGTTATTTATGCTTTTCTTTGATTCTAAAGAGTACCATGCTGTGTATACATTCATCATGCTCATTCTTCATAAGCATTCACTCTTTAACAACGTATGCTTAAATGCCCTCCATGGAAAATATACGTTTCACCCAAGCCTTACCATTGTTCAGCTTAACCTTTTTCTCAAAACCTTTCCTAGCCTTTTTTATCACCATAACTGGACCTCATCCTCAAGAGACATCTTATTTTAAACAACCTAGCCTACAGCTTCACAACTTCATTCTTTTCTCAAACCCAACCTTTTCCTATGATGAGTTTAAGAGAAGAATGATCCTAGTAACAAAACATTTACTAACTCATACGTGCATACATCATAAACAATAGGTTCATTCACATTTACTTTCACCCATTCATACATCCATTTTAGGAAAAATTACCCATTTTGCTTACCTTCATTCATACACTTATCATAGCAAAAAAAATGCATCCATCATTCAAATTTCTCATTCATTTAGAAAGAAATAAGCAAAGGCAAATGCATCATTATTCAAACCTTGTCACATTTTTTTATTTAGAAAAGATTAGGAACTAATACTTACCATTACATTCATCATGCAACACTCAGTCAAAACATACATAAATAGATTAGGAGTTATCACACGTGTCATAAACATTCAATCAACTTATTCCTTCATAAAATCACCTCATCATTTTCCCTAGACATGAAAGCATACATCATTTTCCCTATGCATCATCTATTCATGATTGGTCATTCATCTAACATCATTTATCCATAACTTCCATGTACATGAAAGCATGCATCATTTATCTCTCTACTTTCCTTATGCATGAAAAACATGCATCCTTTGTTTCCATGTTTCCTGTGCATGAAAGCATGTATCACTTATCCATACTTTCCTATGCATGAAAGCGTGCATCACTTATCCATATTTTCTTTATGCATGAAAGTATGGATCATTTATCTCCATACTTTCCTTATGCATGAAAAGCATGCATCCTTTGGTTCTATATTTCCTATGCATGAAAGAATGTATCACTTATCCATACTTTCCTGTACATGAAAGTGTGCATCACTTATCCATATTTTCCTTATGCATGAAAGCATGGGTCATTTATCTCTATACTTTCCTTTGCATGAAAGCATGTATCATTCAACATACTTTTCCCATGCATGAAAAGCATGCATCCATTGTTCATCATCAACTATGTATGATTCCTCTACTCATGAAAAACATGTATCATTCATACTTTCCTTGCATAAAAAAGACATGCAACATATTTTCCTATATAAAAACATGCATCTTCCATGCACATTAATCATATATACAACAAGTAAAAAAGTCATAAAGCCGTGAAGGACCAAGCCACCGAATGGTGCGAAGGATAAAGTCGCCAAATGGTGCAAATGACCAAGCCATCGAATGATGCAAATGACCAAGCCACTAAATGTTGCAAAGGACCAAGCCACCAAATGGTGCGAAGGATAAAGCTGCCAAATGGTATAGATGACCAAGCCGCTGAATGGTGCAGAGGACCAAGCCGCTGAATGGTGTAAAGCAAAGTTTGATCATAAAGGTATGAGAAAACAACTATTATCATGCATACATGATAAGGTAAGTGGGATCGTGAAAAGGTGAAAATAGCAATACTTCAGGTATGTACTTTAATGTGCACTATTGCTTTAGCATTTCAGAACACACACTAAAATAGGGGCAACTGTAGACACCTTGATTTTAGGTCTAGGACTTTCTTAAGTATTTGGACTTTGATCTGACTCGAAAGCTTGCAATGCGACCTAAATTATGAAAAAAATGGGAATCTATGGTAGAAGCAGAGGGCTTGGGTCAATAGGCCTAAGCTCGAAGCCCGACACTAATTCTAATAGGGGTGCGGGGGCAAAACCCAAGCGGTATGGACCTATTCACCTTTTTAGGCCTATGATGATAACTAGAGATAGGCTTAAGCAATAAGGCAAGTAACCTAAAACCTAAGTTCGCACGGACCTACATGGCATAAGTCCACACGAACTTACTACTATGAGGTCTACACGGACTAACCCAACCATGCCTAAGTTCGCACAGACTAAGCCATATAGGTTCGCATAGACCTACCGATGTAAAACTTCTAGAAGTACAAAATTCTTATTCAGTCACTAATTCCTAATCCTAAAGGGATTCTGTCACCCTTAGATGAAATTCCTTAAGCTTTAAGCCTATAAATACCCACTTTGGGGTATGGAAAAGAGAACAATGGAGGGAGAGTCTTAATAAACTGAAGGAGAAAAACAAAAAAGAGGCATGCACACAACACATAATTGAAGACAATTGGTGTAAGATCCACTCTAATAGTCTTAAGCCATCACTAAAATTATTCTTCCAAAACCCAACCATCGTCTTGTTGCTTGGTGCTAACTTCAAGGTAAGATCTGAGGCTCCTTTCATCATATTCATTCATTTATTTGAGTTGTTTGTTTAACTAATGATCTCCCATGATTAATTGTTAAGTGAAGTGGTTTTATGTGATCCCTACGATAATTATAGGAGTAGGTCAACTTGTTAAATTGGTTTAAGAATGTTATAATCTTTCATGGAAAATTTTAATCGCACTCACATTCTGGAACTGACGCCTAAGTCTGCACGAACCTATTCTAAATGATAAAAGGTCCGCATGGACCTATTAATTGAATATGTATGTGGTAAAAGGTCTGCACGGGCCTATAAATTGGATATGTATGTAATATGAGGTCCGTACGGACTATGGTACGATGATAATAATATGTTTGCCTTGTCCATTATATTTTAATGCATTCTATTCACCATGTTATCATGCCCTCATAACTGTATCATGTTGCATGATCATTATGTTCCTTAATATGCATGTCATTAGTATTTTGGAATTAATAGAGGTCTGCACGAACTTCCTATCATAAGGATTATTGTCTGTACGGACATACTTGCTTCATTCCTATATATTGCACTATTTAGTCCGCACGGACTCCCTTTCATGAGGAATGTAGTTCGCACTGACATTATCTTTGATTTCTAGTTTTGACATATATTTGTATTTTGTCCTTGTTATGTATCATTTTACATATTATGTATCTAGTGTCATTTAACCTATTTTTTTAAGTTGTATGCAAGTGACCTATCTCACTGGAGTGGAGGTCTGGATGGACATAATACCTATTCTGGGAAGTAGTCCACACGAACTAACATCAATGCCTCATGTGGTCCATATGGACTAATCGACGTACAAACGGGACCATTCTAATACCCTATTTTATTTCTTCTGGTTTTATACTATTTACACTTTATTGATTATTTTGGGGTTGTAATAGCTAGTAAATAACTTGTTTTACACGTTAAAACCTAACTTTCACATCAAACAATTTTATACATAATTAAATGGTGTTTTCCTTAACAAAATGGATTTGTATTTTCTTAATCAAAAGTCACATGAAAAATGTATCTTAATAAAGGCCAATCTCCTAGAGATAGGAGTTAGCCAATTACCGCTAATTCCTATGGAATTATGGGTAATTGTCAAGTCAAATAACAACTAATCAATGACTCAATTTTTAGATGTACAATATATATTGCTATATTCTTTTAGATACTACAATTTTCTTTCTTTGCATGGAAAGGTGACATAACTGCTTTAAGAATAATGCATGCTTGAATGATAAGGGATTGATAAAAATTACAATATACATAAACAACATATTATTGGGGCATAAATAAGATATGAAATTCTGAACCTTTCTGGTGTAGAAGATTAAAGGTCCTGGTGTAGAGACCAGGTGGTGACTCCACTAACCACTCTCATCCTTAGTAAAAATATAATAATCTCTACACCCATTATAGCATAATTGCCTCTACCAAAAGGGGAGACTAATAAGAATTGGCATATGAGGTAATAAGCTTAGATGTTTAACCTCCTCACATTAGGATAATCATATTTAATTAATAAATGTTACAAAATAATCTCATTACAATTAGCCATCATAAAAGGATAAGATTGAGGCTCCATCTTAAAACTAATAGTGAGTTGTTTGGAATAAAAAACATTTAATGCTAAAACTAATATGTCTGTATCACCCCCTTACCTAATGACTAAGGACACCTAGCAAAAAAGTGTTACATTGCATGCCTAAAGCACTAAATTACTATTTCTGGTTACTTATCTTTGATATATAAAAATAATGATCACATTTATAATTATTTCAAGTTCATGGTGCTTAAAATTTAGTAGTATAATGGTTGTTTAGGGCACTATCCAAGAATATTCCTATATGAAATCAATCTTATTTCAATAGTCTCAATCAATATAAAATGTTATCATATTAACTCAACACAATCTGCATGAACAAGCCTGTTATTTTAATATAATCCTATTTTGAATTCCATATTCTCATCATATTAAATTATCCAAGGTGCATGTATCTAATTGCATAAATAAAATTGGAAAATGTGTTTAGAATATTTGAGTAAATAAAATAATCAAATTATATCTTGGATTTTCAAAAGTTAAAAATTAAATGAAACAAATGCATGAATGGTATAAAAAGGACATGAAAATGAGATCTACCAAAAGTCCTTCAATAACTCCTTTAGGACTTAATTGCAAATCCACAAGGTGCAGCTCTAACTATGTCAACTTTTTTTTATCTTTTACCTAGACGTGGAAAACCAATATGTTAAGCAAAATTAAATAGCAGTGTATACATAATTTTATATGACCTTCTATTGGTTATCACATAAGTTTCTTGCCTGTTATATGACATAATAAGAAATCAATCAACATAACTCATATGTTATTATTCAAACTAAACTATCCAATTTTAAAAGTTAATAGTAGTTCAAACATAAGAAAGCTTATAAACATAATTCACTATCAAGCATAATCTCATAAGCATAAATTACAAAACATTCGAAGACTAGCATACACACACACACACACACTTTTCTCATTTTGCTTTATTTCATTCATGATAACATTTCTTTCCATAAATGTTCATAATAATTAAAAGTGTCAATAAATGAGTCCATATCCCACAATGTTCTAAGATTAAATCATGAACTAGATTAAATCATGAACTAGACTGCATTGGCAACCATTGATTAATTCTGTACAATGGTTAATTATGCCTCAATTTTTTTTACACATATAGGTGCACAATAATGCTTAAATTAGGCACTAGGTGCCTTAAATTGAAACAACTTGATTAGGATACAATGGCGCCTACTATGATTATATATTCATGACTAAAGTGTAATTTTGGCAATACCACTAAAGCTACCCTATTAGCAAAACAACATATTCAAATGCTATTTAGAACTAGTCAAGGCATACCTGGGCACTTTATTTTATATTTATCATCATTTATTTATCCTTTTATCATTTCATCTCAAATGGGAATTAACAATTCATTCACATATAATCATCATTGTTGTGTCCGAAATTCCATGTCAGTTATGTTTAACATTTCATGTCCATTATGTGAAAAAATTCATGTCAATTATGCCTTAGAAAAGCTAAATTTTCAACATCATATGCTTTAGTAAAAAACTCTTTATGAAGCATTATTTCATGAAATTAAACATTTGTAAATCAAAATTTAAAAAGGTAATGGCTGTGAGACCAAGAGGGTCATAGGTGTAAGGCTAATTTTGCGTAGTGACTTTTAAAGGGCTCACGACTATGAGACCTAAAGGATCATGGCATGAGGCTTTATTTTTCCATTGACCAACAAGAAGGTCACAACCGTGAGGCCTTAAAATTCTAGCAATAATTCATTAATTTCATCAATATTACCATTTTTAGAACTCTAATTTGCAAGCTCTAAAAGTCTCAATAAATTTCCAATAATTTTTACAACATTTTAATGTGATTTTAAAATAATTATACATAGAAAAGATTTATAAAAAAATCCCTTAAAATTTTATTTTTTTAACTTAAAAATTTTCACTTAAGAACTCTAACAGTCAAGTTTACAACAGTTCATCTATTTCCATCTTCCATTAGCCATTTATTTCTTGGTAAACCAATTCAAAATATCAATAACACATAATTAGGCATCTACACACCATCAAAATTAGAGAAATTCATTGGTTTATGTAATTTCAATCAATTAGACATATTACACAATTCCATATCTTTCTAATTTTAGAAATAACGTATTTAACTGCAACAAGAGTAGCATAAACCTTAACTCAATCAAATTAAGCAATTAAAAGTAGTAATCTAAAATTAAGAGTGCACATACTCAATTTAACTTTACAAATGCTCTAAGAATGCTTCAGCCCTCTGAAATCGCCTTTTCTTTTGCTTTTCCCTTCTCTTTTTCCTCTCTCTTCAATTTCACATCCAACCAATAATTAAAGATGGGAGAAAGAATTAAAATACTTTAATTATCAATTTTTAGGCTACTGCTATAGCCAAAAATTAATTTTTGCCTCAAAATTAGGACTTCTAATAAAGGTTTTAAGAGTCTAGGTTATATATAGAGGCTAAAAGTAATTTTGATGATGTTTTGAGTGAGATTTGATAAAGAAAAGTGTAAAAACTAGAGAGAAAAATCCCTATGGTGTCAATATTGATGGGAGAGTAGTTTTTTTTTTTGAATATGTTGTTCTTTTTAAAGAAGAAGGGCAAAAATAACATCCCTTATATATGCCTAAGTGGAGAGTTGAGATTAATTCACTAAAGCCAATCCCAATGGCTCACAAAAATCCACCTTTTTATTTTTTTTAATTCTTTTCTTTTTAATTTTATATTTAATACTCCCTTACAAATATTAATTCAATAAATTCTACTATTTTAACTTAATTTATTTTCACTTAATATTAAAAGTTATTTTTATTAATTTAAATTTTATTAAGTCGAGTTTGACTGTAAGGCCAAATAAAAATTTTGAGTTGTTACGAGGTCATGGTCACTCACAATGCTCAGCCTATTATAGCTTAAAGCTCTTCAATGAAAGGGCATAATTTTAGAGAAGCAAATTAGAACACATGGTCTTTTGTAGGGGAGAGCAATCAATTGGTTCGATCCAAAATTGACCAAACAAAACTAATTGAACTCTCTATAGAAAATAATTAAATTGATTAGACTAGGTAGAAAAAACCAAATTAAATGAACAAATTTTTAACAAATCAAACCAAATAAATCTAACGAATTGAAATTTTTATATATTTTATTTTTTGCTTATAAAAAATCAAAACAACGTCATTTTAGTATAAAATGATATCATTTTATCCATCCAAAATGACATCATTTTGAGAGTTTAGCTAGTTCAATCTATTCGATTCTCATAGTGTAAGAACCAAACTAAATAAATTAAAATTTTTCCAAGTCGAATAAAATAAATTGAAAGCTAAACATATTGAATCAAATAAATAGAAATAGCTATAAGTTCAATTTGATTTTGCTCACCTCTAGTCCTTTGGACCTATATTTTATAGAAGCCTTCAAGAATGGGATGCCAAGCTTCATGTGAGCTAGAAACCATAGTGAGTTCAACCTTAAGAATCATAAAGACTATTAATCATTAGGTTTAATGGTTTTTAGAATGGGAAGGAGACAGTTAAGGAAAAAAGACATTATGGTGATTTGAGTGAAAGAGGCAAAGAATAAGAAATTTTGTAAACATTGTTTATATAGCCCTTGAAAAAGCCATAAATTTGATTAGAAATTGAATTAGAATCAGGCTAGAAAAATCAAAATTTTGCTCAAATTTGCATTGGATATTTGCATGGATGCCATAATATTTGCATAACCAATATCTCATGTGTCAAAGGTGGAAAAGTTTACTGGTCAATGTCTAAATCATGTTCGAATTAGAATAGAAAATTCTTTTAGACATCTCTAATGTCTGCATAGATATTCCTCTATTTGTGTAGACATCTATGATTATTTGCATGGATATCTCATACAAAAATAAAAGAAAATGGGAATAAGTGAATAAAAGGGGTAAATTTTGGAATTTTGGTAAGGTTTATGGCAAATACACATCATAACAAGCAAAAGGAATAGAAATGCAAGAATAAAATAAGTTTGTATATATAAGAAAACTTTTACACTATTTGTAAAGTACAAAAGAAAAGGGAAAAGGCTACAAAAGAAGAAAAAAATTTTACCATTATCTAAATAGGGCTTTTTTGAAGGAAGTTAGCTTATATCTATTGAATAGCCTCTCTCAAAATCAATTTCCTCCCTCTAATCTCCTCTTAACAGCTCATGGAGATCCATGCCTAGCTCTATGAAATGCTACTTTTATGCCTCTAACTTAGCTTTTTAATCCTCATAGAGCTATCTTTTCCTCATGATCCATCACTTATATCGAACGATAGATTATCTCTGCTAATAAATAATCTCTTATCAAAATAAATTAAGAAACATTAAATGAATAAAAAATAAATGAATCAACATTTTCATCATGCATACATATAGAAAATAGATACATACATTGGTCCTTTTGCTATGTGCTAAGATTTCAACCTTCAAGTTAATAATAAACTATTAGCATAAGTGAATGAATCTTGAAGGAATTGCAAAAGATAAAGAATAGAGTCAGAATAAGCAAATAAAATTAAAATGAATAGAATAAGCAAATAAAATCAAAATGAACAAAGAGCTAAAGAAAATGAAATACCAAACTAGCAATGGTAGTAGAGAAATGGGTTTCCATTTATGCCCTTACATAGTTAGCCTTTTTCATAAAAAAAGCTAAAGTACTGATGCAGTCTTATAAGCCAGTCTCTAACAAATCCAGTAGTAGTGGCATAAGCCATATAAGCTTAAGAAAAGAGCCCAACCTTAATAACATAAGGTGTAAAAGACTATAAGTAAAATAATGAAAAAGATAAACAAATGGTGTAGTAAATAGAAAAATAGAAGGAGAAAAGAATCAAATGCTTACTAAACTAAAGGAGTTCTGCAAAATTCACTAAAGGCTCTCCTTCATAAAGGCCCCATAAAAGGCTTAGTGGTATATAAGAATGGAGTCCATTATGTTAGCCTTTCCCTGCTCTAATAGATCAGGGAGCAAAAATTCACTCAGGTAGTAGTGTGATGGATCCTTAGAATCCTTTTAAGCCTTTATACTAGTCTAAAATCCTCTCATTGATATACTAGCAATGGTAAATAGATCCCTTTAAGAGGTACCACTACTTAGTCTTTAGAAAAAAATCTCATGGCAGGGGACCATACTCTTTGCTTTAAGCCTTACCATGAGGTTTTAACCTATAAATAAAAAATGTGTTAAGAGTTCTAATCTTAAAAAAGGAAGATATAGTGAAAATGAGGGAGAGGTACTTGCATGCATAAACTTTAAGTGACATACACTTTGTAGGAGTGCACCTCATGCTCTTAACATAGCAAGCAGGTATTCTAGTGCATCAAATAGGGGAACTTGTCCTTTGAAATAAGAATCGAGATAGGGCCAGGCAACAAACCCCTCTTATAAGCCTATATTTGTAAAAAAGGGAGAAAAATGATTAGTAGAAGCATTAATATACAAAATGAAAATGCACAAGCAAGCAAAAAGTTTACCTCAATAATTGTGATAAAGCCATGATGGGTCTCCACACTAAGCAAAGGTTATATCAAGGTCCTTCAAGGCTAAAAGAAAGGGACTTGCAATGGTACTCTCCATATTCATGAAGAGAGTACATCACAGAAATAAGAGGATGAAGCCTTATGTCAACTGGTCAACCATCACAATAGAGATAGGGTTTTGATGCTT
>CANXYI010190827.1:0-14554 GCA_948208565.1 Hura crepitans
TGCTCAAATATACCATAGTAGTAATACCTCCTCCACCAGCTCCAATACCTCCACTAGGTCCAATTCCTACACCTGCACCCCCAGTTACATTATAGAAGACATATCTAGAGAGAGTAAAGAAAATAGGAGTTGTGGATTTCATGGGAGCTAGAGGAGATGATGCAACAAAAGTAGAATACTGGCTAGAGAGGACATTAAAGATACTTGAATAGCTGGAGTGTACAGTAGAGGAAAGTTAGAAGCGCACTACTCCTCTTCTGCAAGAAGAGCCATTCCATAAGTGGGACACTATTAAAAAGAGAAAGACACTAGTAGACCTTACTTGGGAGTTCTTTCAGGAGGAGTTCAAAAAGAGATCTATACTTGAATCTTATAAAAATTAGAAAAGATAGGAGTTTTTTTTAGCTAAAATAGGGTAGGAGATCAGTGTCCGAGTATAAGAAGGACTTTGTGAAGCTCAGTAGATATGCAAAGGAATTTATACCTACTAAGGAAGTAAAATGTGAGAGGTTTGAAAAAGGCCTTAATATAGAGTTGAGAAAGCAAATATTCTATAATGCCCTTAAGTCGAGGCTCTATAAACAGTACCACTGAGGTCAGAAAGTGTTCCCGGAGTGCCGGGTCACCTTCACAAGGCTCGAGGCAAGGGTACTATTCATGAAACTTCAAGGGGTCATAAAATGATAAAATTGACTTAATTTAAAGATTTAACAAAACCAATAAATTATTTTAGGCTGTAATTAAGTGGGTCATAGGCTCAAATGGAGTCAAGCTAGGAATGACCTAGGATGTGCTCGAACAGACCTAAAAATGCCATACCTTGAAGGTTAAAAATTCCCCTGAGTCAATTGGTGAAAGAAATTTTGAATTCCATGGTTGTTTGCAAATTTTCTTAATTTAAGGGTTTTGCAAGTAAATCGAGGTAGTTGGTTAACTGTCCTATTAGAGGAATTTGGCCGTGAAATTTTATGAGCCTCTAAATGGGACTAATTAAGGATTTTTAAAAATAAACATGATGATTTTTAGAGGTTTGAGTGATTTTTTAAAATTTCCTAAATTTTCTATCAAAATTGAGCTTTTTCGAGTTATTCAGGTGGCATGTGGGCCCCACTTGTGCCACCTTAGCCATTATATAGGGTCCAAGGTGACACATAAGTGGCCATTTGGCCATATCTACTCACCACCTCCTTCTTTCTCCTTCCTTTCTCTTTTGTTATCCCAACACCATCTTCACCCCACATCCGCTATTTTTATTCTTCTTAGCAAGCTTTTCCCTTACCAACTGCCACCAAAAATTATGCTAATGTGTTAAGAATTGACTTATGAAGGTTTTGGAAGCCATAGGAGTTCCTAGATTACAAGAAAATTCTTGGAAGCTAAAGAGGACTAAAAGGGCAACTTTTAATATGTAAGTATTTCAGCCCTTTTTAATTTATTTCTTAGGGGATTTGATGATTCTAAGAACACCTATGTGATGGGAATTTGATTTAGGGGAGTGTGTGATTTTTGGTGGATTTTTGAAGGGAAAATGGCGTGAATGGATGCTTAAGGAAGAATTGAGGAATTAGTGACTTCTTTCAAGCTTGAAGTGTGGAATTCAACTCCTTAGATAGGGAGCTAAGTGAATTTAAGGCATTCAAAGAATGTGTAATCAATTTGCTAAGAATTAAGCTTAGAATCCTTATATGGAATTGGTAGAAAAGGTGGCTAAAGTGTGTGATTTGATGGACTATACATGTAATTAGACTAATTATAGGTAGAATGAATCCTTGGGATGGAATTTCTGTAATGCCCATGCACCGAGGCTTCAGGAATAGTGCCTCGAGACTCGAAAAGGGCACCTGTCATGCCATGTCACTTATATGAATCTCGAGGCAAGGCACACTACCCAATAAACTTTAAGGGCTTTAAAAAGGATGAAAATGACCTCAATTAAAAATTTAGCAGAACCAATAAATTATTTTGGGTCGTAAGCTAGTAGGCCATAGGCCCAAATCAAGTCAGGCTGGGAATGACCCAGGATGAGCCCGTATGGACATGAAAATATCACACCCTAAGGGTTAAAAATTATAACAAAGCCAATGGAGAAGGAATTTTAATTTTTTAAGGTCGTTTGGAATTTTTTAGGATTTCAGCAAAACTGCAATTTCCCCAAAATCATGCTAGCGTAGTTCATAAAGGAACTAGCCCACAAAATTTGACATGCCTCTAATTGAAGGTATTTTAGGATTTTAGAAACAAATGCAATGATTTTTAGAGGTCCGAACAGCCGTATAATAATTCCCAATGTTCTATCGCAAAGCACCAATAATTTGGTTCACTTACTTCCGGATGGAATTTTGTTGCGAAACTTTTGTGAGCATGAAATTGGGATCAAATGAAGATTTTAGGAACAAATAGCACATTTTTTTGATGATCGTGTGAATTTTTAAAAATTCTCCAAATTTGGCAGCCCCTATATTTGAAAAACCAAGTTTTAGGACATTCGAGGGCCACGTGTCACAACCCGAGGCATCCTAAAACTCACCCAGATGGAAAATGTGGCTAGCTCCTTAAGTGGCCACTTGGTCCACTAATTCTCTCTCCATCACTTTCTTTTTCCCATTTTTTTCCTTGCTAGGTTATCCACATTGGGGATAGTTTTGCTTTGTTTCCATAGCTATACAGACCAATTTTCTTTATCCAAGATTATCACAATTCCCCTCAATTGAGCAACCACTGATATTGGAGGGGTTTAGTCACCATTAGCAAGTGGAAACCCAAAGGGATATTAAAAAATGAGTTATTGAATTCCTATGGGTAGTAAGGATTTAAATTACAATGTAAGGTAGTTCAATTCTTTATTTTAGTTTTAGAAGATTCCTTCTACCCAAGCATACATAGCTGAACTAGAATACTTAACTAATCATGTGTGATTTTGATGCTTGGGTTAGAGGGAGGCAATGTGAAGGATAGCATGTGAAGGAATTCTTAAGCTTGAAAGTGGTGAAGAATGGGGTTTATTCAAGGGATTTTAAGGTAACTTGAAGGGTGGAGATGGTTGGCTTCCTCAATAGATTAGTGAATTTAATTTAATTAAAAATATGCCTATTTTATTTCTTTTTATGGTGATTTTGTATTACATGGAAAAGGGGCTTCATGGGGAAATAAGTAAATTGGGTTGTGATTTAGATGTGGTTAAATGATATGTGTGTAAATATTATTGTACATGGGATGAGGCTAGATTTTGGTGTTCTATGGCTGGGCATGTAAGGTTTCAGCACCTAAACTTAGGGAGGGAAATAAGTAAATTGGGTTGTGATTTGGATGTGGTTAAATGATATGTGTGTAAATATTGTTGTACATGGGATGAGGCTGGATTTTGGTGTTCTATGGCTAGGCGTGTAAGGTTTTAGCACCTAAACTTAGGGATGGAAAAAAAATGAGGGAGGTAATAATTAGGATTGGATAGCTAATATGGTTCTTAATCTAAATTGATTTATTTTTTTTAATATGTTGTGTTCCTCTTTTTCTTAAAAATTTCATTGGTGTGCTAGCAATAGAGCTGATATATGGGCAATGTATGGTACATGTGTGTGTGCTTGGTTGCTAGCTTGTGCATGGGAGTAAGGAGTTTTAATTGGTGTGGCATGAGGGGCTAATATAAGATAGGTTGTATTAAGAAGGATGCCTACTTAAGGGTATGATATGTGTGTGTGCATTATGTTACCTTGAGTGCAGGGGAAAAGTATGTCTTTAGTATCTAACAACCAACATAATATAATGGTAAATGTGTGTGTGTGTGTCATAGGTGAGAGTGTGATGTATGGTGCAAAATTATTAGTATGAGTAAAAGCTAGTTGAAAGTATGTAATGATCCCTTATATATATACTTATAGACTAACAAAGTGTAGCCTATGAGGTTAGTGATCTAGGGAAAAAAATAATACCTTACAAGGGATTGAGCATATGAGGCTGAGAGAGAGGTGTATGTAAATTTAAGAATGAGATGAGTGGACCAACTAATACCATTGCATGGGAATAACATGACTAAGATGGCAATAATTATGTGTTGTAAAGGTAACAAGCTGAATTATATTCAAAAATGAAACGGCATGCAAGCAATGAGGTGTCTAACTGGCGAACTCAACAAAGTCATGCATGATGCATGTGTGAATTACTTAAGGTCAAAACATAAAAGGGTAATAGTCATAGGGTATGGTTCTTAAATAATTGCTTGTAGTCCTATGCTAGTTTAAAGACTTGAAACATGTAAAGGTAATAACTTAGAAGGAATGTACACTAGGGATACATAGTCATAAAAGGGCCGAGAAGTTAACATGTAAACTTGACTAAAATACACATAGTGTAGGGTAATACTCATGTGTAGTAACAATGCCCTTAAAAGAGTTTTAATTATACATTATGAAGTTTATAAAATAATCTACTTATGAGAACAAAATGGCATGCAAGAATGAATGATGTATAAGAAAAATGACCTTAACTGAATAAGGAAAAGGTTTTGAAATTTCCTTAACCCAAGCATGGGAACTTTAATTTAAAGAAAGTAATTTATGTTAGCATAAGATGGTGCCTATTTTATGGACTTATATGCCTTTAATCAAAAGATGATTTGGAAATTATTTTAGGGCCAATACAAAAGAAAAGTGGTAACATGAATTAAGGCTTATAATTGTTAAATGTTAATCTGAATTGAGGCAAGAGAGGATGCTTAAAATTTCATGGTTACGAGCCTATAAATGTGGTGAAAAAAATTAATGGTTATGGGCCTATGACAGTGATAAAAACTCGTAACGTGACCTGTAACTATCCTAAGAAAATGACTACTCGGGACTTAATTAAAACACTGCAAATAAAATATATACATATAGAATTATAATATTAGATAGTAGCCTAATTATACTTATAAGCTGAATTTAAATTAGGCTAAAGAAAACAAACTTAAAATTGTCTTGTAGAATCAAAAGTGACTTGTAATTATCCAGGTCAAATTTTAACTATTAAGATAAATTTATAACTGATTGCTAAACATTTCTAAATATTATTAAATGATGATTGGCAATAAAGTGAACATAAAATTAAGATGGATGGCCCATTAGCTAGACACCTATTAGATGGATTAACCGATTAACTTAGGGATTAGTAGCTGCTAGATTATTTGTTTATTAGACCAGGCCGGTGCGACAGTCAGGGTTCACAAGGTGGGCCACTGCACTAGTCTACAGTGCAGACCACCATATTGCTAGCATATCTTGACTAGGTATCAAACTATGCTGGTGCAGTGGTATAGGTCCATAATTGGGCCACTGCACTAGTTTACAGGGCAGACCATAAGCTAGTGTAGTGGCTGAGGTCACAAGGTAGGCAACTGCACTAGTCTGTGAGGTAAAACATAGGTTGGTGCAGCGGTCGAGATCTATAAGGTAGGCCACTGCACTAGTCTGCGAGGTAGACCACAAGCCAATGCAATGGTCGGGGTCTAAAATTTGGATCACTATATAGTTTTATTTCCCTCATTGGTCCAATGTGTTCAAATGTAGTCTTTCGAGTTGAGCCTATGCAATAATTTAAATATTACTTTTAAGGACAATTAATCTCTTAAATAATTATTTGAATTAATTAAGGAAATTAGCACACAGGCCCATCTTAGAAATTAAATAATATTAACGTGGGTAGTAAAATGACTAAACTAAGCAATGTAATTAAATAAAAGAGAAATTAAATAGTGGTTTCAATTGAATAGTTATCTCTAAGGAGAACACTATACTTAGTGTTGACTAAGAAAAAAGGGCATCATCAGTGACATTAGTATAAATATCAAGTGGGCCAATATTGCATATTTAATGGACTATAAAATGTAGTAAATTATAGCGTAAGTACAATAAAGTAATTAAAGGTAACTCAATGGCCAAAGGGAAAATTATTTAGCTGTTCATAAAGATACATCAGTTACCTCAGTGACCAAGAATAATATAATTAGTCTTACATGAATATTACATGTTAAATTGCTTTTAAGGTGAGTAACTCATATAATATGAATAAAAGTAACTATTTGGGTGTAATATATGAGACACGCTTTTAATTAATTAAATTCACCACTAAGTTTTATACTCAGCATACTAGTGTCTTAGTGCGCAGGTAAGCAAAGGTAGCAGTCAAGCCTCGAGGTATGTGCAGTGTAGCAGCAAAGACAATAAGAGCTTTTAGTTTTATATATTTAATTGTATCTAGTGGCACTCATGTAATAGATTTAGGTTATGTGTCTAGCATGCTTAGAAGTTGCTGAGGATTTGTAAATTTAAATAAACAAAAACATGTATAAAAAGGCCTTTGTAATGTAAATAATTTACTTGTATAATACTTGAACAATTTGAGCTTTATTTTTGTTTTAATGATGTAGGCTTGAAGCCTATATAATAATGATACTTAGAGGGCTAACAAGGTCTAAAGTTGATAGAATAGAAGATATGGTGATTGGAAATGTCTTATAAAGGTGGAAAATTCCTAGGATATCACCCGGACAGCGGTTGTGCTATCAAAATTTTTATATTAAGTAAAATGACATACTGAGGGATTTTATAGACTTACTACACCTTAAATATAAGCATTTTAAAGATGGATTCATAAATTAAGGTAAATACAAATAAATAAATGAATTTTTAATAAGGGTTCAATGAATAAACCTCATGATAATTTTAAAGATGGGGACCTAATGGGAAGTGCACCATTTATCGAAATTCTTTTGGAATTCAATAAGGGTGTTACATTTAGTGGTATCAGAGCATAGGATATTTGTTCCTAGGTATATTACATGAGTGCCGGTGTCTAGGATCGATATTCTCAAATGGCTACACTGCAACGAGGCTAATAGGTGATTATTTTATCTGTAATAATCAAAATAAAAGAGCGAACCCTATTAGAATAAAGAAAAGAAATAATAATTCATACCCTACTACTAATCAAGGAATTGATGAGTCGAATGTTGCCATATGATAGTCACTATCTTAGGCACAGTTACAATAACCTAGTCTAATATTATTGGTGTTATTACCCCAAATTGGGGAATTGTTAAGACGGTCGATAGAGTCAATGATAGATGCTTGTATTTTGGGAAAAGAAATGCCAGCAAGTAATAAATCCTCCATGCAAAGAAAGCAATAGATGTTGGGTCAGTTTGGGTTAGTCCCTATACTAAGAGAAATATGAGGGAGGCCTAGACCCAACTTGGGCATTAAATACACATATTTTTTTCCATTTTCTGCTAATGTTAGAGTAATATTATGGAATGAGGTGTGGGAATAGGCTAAAAGAGGCTCATTTAATAATGGCTTCCTAACTAGATCTGAGGTAGCATTGAAAACTCATGTCCTAATTATGTAATAAGTTGATGAAGACATAAAGGAGAAGATGCTTCAGAGGCTCTTACTAGCATGTCATGCTTAACTAATGTGTCAATTTGGCAATAATAAGCTGGAGATCTATATATTCTTGTGCTTGCCTTACACTAACCCATGATAAGGAATTGGGATCTGAATATGCAAAGTTAAATCTGTGAGTTAAGAATTATGTTAGTTCAAATGTGGCTACACACAGGGGAGTATATATATATGCCTTGCTAGTTAGTGAATTACATATGACTAAATTGCTAGCTCTTGGGAGATGGTCTCTTTTGAAATTGATGTTACCAAAGGAATAAATAGGGTATATGGAGACTAATTAATAGTTGAATGTAACCCTAGAAATTTTACCCTCTAGATTATAGAAGGAGTAAGAAATGATAGCTATAAATAAGAAAAGCTTCTGAACAATACTATTTCAATCGGTGAAGGAAGAGGACTTATCTATTGGGATTCAAAGGTTTACCTAATACGTGCCTTTAGTACCCATACTTCCTTCATTTTTTTTGAATCAATTTTGATGGCAGGTAGAACTTTAGTTGTGTTTTTTAGGGTTGCCAAAATTGTCTTCTCAAAGGGAAAAGACCTGGACTAGGAATCTAAATATATTGTAATATTCCTCTTACAACTATAATTCTTAATGGAATAACCCCTCATAAAATTGAAGGAATTAAGAACATGACTATAGGAAATGGTAACCAAGAGGTTGCTAAATGGTAACCAAGAGGTTGCTAGACTTGAGATAGCACTTCGATAAATCCTATATTAGTAAATTAGGAATGATTAAATTTAAAAACTGTGGAATTAATTATCCTCAGCTGGGAACTAGTAATTGTTGTGATTAGTTCAAGGTGCCAGCATATTTATTCCACCTAATCTAAGCTTGAGGTATTACCAACAGAGAAGTGAAAAAGCTTAATAGTCTTAAAATTTCCTCTAGAGCCTGATATCAATATTATGAATTTTAGTGATGCCATATGAGCTCACGGATGTTTCAGTAGTTGGTATGAACTTGATAAACAAGTTTTCACATGCTTAAAAAGAAATAAACACACAACCTATAGAACTAAAGTCTAAATAAATAAGATTAATAAAAGAAAACCTAGCTATATATATGTGTGTGTGTGTGTGTGTATGTGTGTGCATGCCTTAAAGAGCAGTGGGGAGTACTAATATTGAATGAATAAGAAATAAACCAAGAGATACTTAAAATATTTAGTGAGATCAATATAGATAAATAAAGGAAAAAAATAAATAAGTGGAAGTAATTAAATGACTACCAAGATCCCTACAGATGAAGGCTATTCTTTCTTCTTTGATTGCATTCATTACCGGGCCCGAGCATTACATTTTGACATGGACTTCATATTAGCATCATATTTCTTCATTTTAGCATATTCATCACATAATCGTGCATGGCATATTTATAACCTGACTATGAAGGGACTTGGCAGGAGTCAAATATAAAACAACAAATAAATAAGGAATTAAATACTTAGAAAAAGGGGAAAAGAGTAAATATTACAGGAAATGGCTAAATAAGGAAAAAGTTTAAAGGACATAATAGAAAAACCTTACGGGGTAGTACACAGATGATTAGTGATCATGTGGGAAAAGATAACAATAAAAAAATAAAATAAATTAAAATAAGATAAAGTAATATATAACAAGACATCATGGAAGGAAAAATAAATTTATCATTTTACCCCTAAGAGGGGAAGGTCTTTAAAATTAACTAAAATAATGATGAATACCTATAGTATCATTATAAGCTATGAACATCTAGTATAAATAACTAAGATAGTAGTTATAAGAGAAAACATATGAAACCTCTTACATTATATACTTAGGTAATATGGAAAGTTTGAATCTGGGTCCACATTATTAATAATAGATATAAAAAGAACAGATTAGTGTATATATAAAAGAAGGCCCCGCCTACTAACTGGTAAGACCTAAATATCTATTTCCTTAAGGGTGCTACATTTTATAATAATATAGGAGGGAAATGAGAAAAGGAAAAATACAGGTATTAATGAGAATGATCATATGCATATTGTGTAGTAGTGGCCTGTATTTTAGACCGTAAGATTACTGCACCCACCTGAGTGCTCAAAAGCCAAACATAAGTGTTCGCAAGCCAAATAATTGTGTAGTGGCCCACATGTTAAACCTTATGATAGCTACACCCACTCATTTACCCTAAGGTAAAATGTAATTGCCGATAGGACAAATGGTCATGCAGTGGCCTTATAGACTCTACGATGGTTGCACCTACCGATATAGGCACCGAGGTACCCAGTAGTTGCTATCTATTCCTTGTCAACCAGTCAACCTATCCAATCTTGGTTGTCTAGTCTTATGGGACACTATCTTATGTTACCATGTTCTCATGTATTTAACAATTTATATTGCCACATTTTGGCTCTGATACTCATTTATCATCATGTTACACCAATACACATAATTAACCCTTAGGTCAACTTAAATTATGAGCCACCTCGGCACTCAGTAAGTTAGTCATACATGATACCAACCAATTTCATATCGAACTCATTTTCATCATGCTATTATTCATGCTTTATTGTCATTTTAAGCATATGCATTATTACTCGTTATTATACGATGGACACTTCATGTCATAATACAATAAGTCACTGAAATCAATCACAATGTAAAGTAAATATGCATTATTTATGACCCTACATATTATGACATAAGTAGTTTCATAAATTGACAATCATAGCATATTACATATACACATAAACACACTTTTTATACGAAAATACTTATGTAATGCACAAATTAATTCGAATATGCTTACTACATTGCCGAATACACCGAAAATCATCACTCACTATTTCTCCTTCCCTTTCTCCTTTTCTTTATCCAAACACATAACAAACATAATTTTCAAAAATTCATATAAAATCAACCGTAAATTGAAATTAAAAATTGAATTTTATACTACTACCACCGATTCCTGAGGCACACTATACAAAAATACTATTCACACACTCATTGAAACAAGAAATCTCCATGGTTTTTCTTGAAATTTATGCCAAAATTGAGGTCATGGGACTACATAGGCATGATTTACGATAAAAAAAATGAGAGAAAATGAGCTAAAATTGGAAGAAAATGAAAAAAAGTGGGGGAGGGACAACAAAAAAGAGTCAGCCATAAGGATGAAATAGGGAAGAAGATTAAGTGAAAAAGCCAAAAATTGCCTTTTATGCTTAGTAAAAAATATTTTTTTCCCTTTTCCATAAAAAATTCACAGAAATTAATCCGTGAGCCCAAAAATTCTCAAATTTTACTAAAAAATCATAAATACCATATTTCACCAGTCCTTAATATTTTGAGCTCAAAATTAAAAAAAAATCAGCAAAAATCATAATTTTTAACATTATGTGATTCTCAAAAAAATACTTTTTGATCTCAAAAAATTTTGATTCCATTTTCATTGGACTTATTAGAATTTTTGAGTATTTAGTTGTACCATTTTCAAGTCAATTTGAGCAAAAATAAAATATTTTATGATTAAGCTTTCACTACAACACTATTCATGAGGCACCGGCATAAAAACTTTAACCTCCCTTTTGCCCTCTTAACGATTTCATTTTCACTTGAAATTTCACCCTTTAATTTTTTATAATTAATACCTCCATCTAGTAATGTCAATATAATCTGGATCTCTAGCTCACTAAACACTCCTCTGAAGGTACTATTCATAAATTAGGGGTTTTCAAGGCATTACAAGATATGTATGATGTTATGCTTATGATGAAGTATCTTTAATAGGTGCTTAAAGATATGTTGAGAAGTTACGCCATTGAGTTCAAAGGTAGCTGGGATCATTATATGTCATTAGCAGAGTTTGCTTGCAACAATAATCATCAAGCGAGTTTGGGAATGGTACTTTATGAGGTGTTGTAAGGAAGAAAGTGCATAACACTAATATGTTTCAATAAGCTTAGTGAAACCAAGCTCATGGGACCAGACTTAATCAAAGATGCTGATGAGAAAGTAAAGATCATCAAGGACAGACTGAAGGCAATTTTAGATAGATATAAGTCCTACGTTGACCGCAAGAGAAAATATATGGAGTTTTAAGTGAGGGATAAAGTATTTCTCAAGGTTTCACTTTGGAAAAAGGTGTTACATTTTGGAGAGAAAGGGAAGCTAAGTCCAAGGCTTATTAGGCCATATGAAGTGATAGAATGTATAGGGCTAGTAGCCTACAGACTAGCATAACCACCAAAACTCTAGTAGATCCATGTTGTATTCCATGTTTCTATACTCAGAAGGTGCAAATTAGACATAACATAATTCCTATCAGTAAGAGAGGTTGAGGTGAGACCAGATATGTCATATGAAGAAGAACCTATTAGAATCATAGCCAAAAAGATCAAGGAGTTAAGAAATAAGATATTATTGCTAGTAAAGGTAACTTGGAAGAATCATGGAATGGAAAAAGCAACTTGGGAGTCAGAAGCTCAAATACACAAGCAATACCCATATTTATTTGAACTAGGTAACGTTGAGGACAACATTTATTTTTAAAAGGGGATGTAATGTAACAACCCAAAAATTTTGATTTTATAAATAGTACTTTCCTAAGATGAATAATGTTCTCGAGACCCGGGATGCATTGAAGTTACTCAATGGAAGTATTAGTAATAAAATAATTTTGTGTAAAGTTTTAAATCTATCAAAAGTCATTTGATTGGTTAAAAACTCTAAGAAAGTTTTTACGGCAGTGTCTTCTGAATAATAATGAAGGCAAAGCTTAATTGTAAATTATTTTTAAAGTTGCTCAAAAAATTCTAAAATTTATCTAACTTGATACTCAAAAACTCCAATGAGTCTAATGGCACTAGAATTATAATTTTTGGAGGTCAGGAAGTTTTTTAATTAAATATCAGGATGCATAAAAATGCCATTTTAATTAGGTTTCTTGCATTTTTTCAGCTCTAATTTTTAAAGCATGTAGGGACATAATTAATTTAATTTTGAGAGGTAGAATAAGAGAAAAAATAATAAAAATGATTGAAAAAAATTAATAAATGCATTAAAAATGAAATTATCCAACAAGTATAAATATGTCAGCATTTCAAATATTTTGGTCAAACTTCACAAACTCACTCCCTTTCTTCTTCTCTCTCTACCCACGGCATAAAGGAGCTCTACTCTAAGAAAATTCAAGCTTTTCCTCCATTTTTAAGCCATTAATTCCCATATCCAATAAAATTTATGACATTTCTATGGCTCCTAGATGCATAATTAAGTGATATACTAGAGAAAAATTGCCTAAAATCGAGTTAGATGAATAGTGCTAATTTTTCATTTAGGTAAGAATTTCTAAAAATTGATATTTTTCCCTTAATTCATAGGTGCCTAAGAGTAAAAAATTTGGTCATTTGTAACTTTTAGATATCGTAGAATTTTATACAATTTTTTTAAACTCAAATATATAATGGGTAGTTACCAAAATAGAGCAGGGTTGTGATAATGGTAAAGCGAAGGTTTAGTCGGGCCTCATTAAGTATTTCAAGCACACTAGATAAGTAACGCCTAGTCTACTATAACAAGTCAAGGAATCCCAAAAAGATGATCATAGGCTGATGAGTATGATTACCACTATCCAAGAGTGAAAACCCACTAAGTATGAGATAAAGAGTGACGATTATTTATACAACCACGACAAGATCTATATACCACATGTAAAAGAGTTCAAGAAATAAATTCTACAAGAGGCTCATAGTGCTTCTTATGCTATGCATCCTCATAGCACTAAGATGTATTAGGACTTAAAGACTTTTTATTCGTGGTTGGGTATGAAGAGGATGTATCTAAATTTATAACCTAGTGCCTCACTTATCAGTAGGTGAAGGCAAAATATCAGGTTCCATCTAGATTGCTTCATCTTATAGTAATTCTAAAATGGAAAAGAGATAGGGTCACTATGGATTTTGTGGTTAGGTTATCGATGATAAGGAGCAGATGTGACTCAGTTTTGGTGGTGGTAGATCATTTGACAAAGGCTGCTCATTTCATACTAGTTCGAATTGACTATTCTCTCGAGAAGTTGGCTAAATAGTATATTGATGAGATAGTCAAATTACATGATGCACCATCTTCCATTATATCTAATCAGGATCTAAAGTTTACTTTAATATTTTGAAAGAAGCTTCATAGTGCCTTGGGTACTTGATTGAGCTTTAGTATAGCATTTCATCTGTAAACTGATGGACAATTAGAAAGAGTCATTCAAGTAGCCTTTTAATACTTTAGTGATTAGATGGTTAGTTATTTGTAATGTTATGCTTATGATAAAACATGTTTGTCAGGTGCTTAAGGACATGTTAAGGAGTTATGACATCAAGTTCAAGGGTAGCTAGGAATGCTATCTATCATTAGTAGAATTTGTTTACAACAATAGCCATCAAGCAAGTTTGGGAATGGCTCCTTATGAGGCATTATATGGAAGAAAGTGCTGGACTCCATTATGTTGAACAGAGCTGAGTGAGATGAAGCTTATGGGACCAAACTTGATTTAAGATGCTGAAGAGAAAGTCAAAATCATTAAGGATAGGTTAAAAGCAGTTATAAATAGAAAAAAGTCGTATGCTAACCTAAAAAAGAGAGATGTATAGTATAAAGTGGGAGACAAAGTGTTTCTTAAGGTTTCCACCTGGAATAAAGTTTTGTAGTTTGGAAGGAAAGGCAAGTTAAGTCCAAGGTTTATTAGTCCATATAAAGTGATAGAACATGTGGGACTAGTAGCCTATAGGTTAGCTTTGCCTTATGAACTTTAACAAATACATGATGTCTTCCATTTGTCTATGTTACGGAGGTATAGATTGGATCCTTCGCATGTTATATCAGTTAAAGAAATAGAGATTAGGCCAGATCTAACATATGAGGAAGAACCTATAAAGATTTTGGCAACAGAAGTGAAGGAACTTTGGAACAAGTCTATGCCTTTAGTGAAAGTATTATGGAGACATCATGGCATCGAAGAAGCCACTTGAGAGATAGAAGCTCAAATGAGGGAGTAGTATCCTTATTTGTTTGAACAATGAAATTTCCAGTACCAAATTTATTTTAAGAGAGGAAAAAAAGTAACGCCCGAAAAATCCTGGTAATATAAA
>CANXYI010190985.1:0-10081 GCA_948208565.1 Hura crepitans
AATTCTTTAGAGATATTTTAAGATGGGTGACCTATTAGAAAGTAACGTCTTCTGCTTAAATTCATAAGAAATTGGGTATGGGGTGTTACAATATAATAAAAATATAAAATTATGAAAAAAATATCAAACAAAAGTGAATTAATCTTTAATAAAAATCAAATCAGAACCAAAAAAAAAAATTTGGTTACTTATTTATTGAACAAAAATAAAAATTTTGATGAAAACACCAAAGGAAAAATTTTAATTTTAAAATGATATACCCATATTTCAATTTTTTAAAATGAAATTTTAAACCAAATTAATTAAACGAAATTATCAAATATTGAGATAATCAATATGAATTGTGCTCACCCTTACTTACCAATGTTAGTATGTATATATAGCTTGTCATTGTTAACACAATATACATCAAGATAATCAATATGCTTTGATTTTTCATAATATAATAGTCAATAAAAAAATTAAAAATGGCATAAAATAACCTTTGAATAGCGCACATTAAAATACTTCGTTAACGTAAATAGAAAATATTACAAAATATTATTATAGGGAAAGTTTTTTATTATATCTTTATTTTTTTAATTATTATATTCTTTTCTACATGAATTCTATAAAAAAACTAAACAAAAAAAAATCAATAAAAAAATATAATAATTTACACAAAATAATTATTTATTTTTTAACATAAGAGTTAATTTTTTTAAGGTTGATCTGTCATTTCCAAAAAAGTTACTGTACGCAACAAATTATTTTCGTTGTCTCAACTTATGCACGCCCGTACCTAATCAATAGAAGCTTCGTCAGCCATTTACACCTTACTTAACGCTAACCGCCACCACCACTCCACCTTCCACTCCGTCGTTTCCGTTTCCGCTCAATTTTGCCGCCAATGACCTCGGCTTTCTGGTCGAAGATAACTATCATCCAAACACTTACATGAAAATGATTGTTCCTGAGTTGGTTGCAGCACAGTCAGTGAGGCCGTTGATTTCTGGTTGCTCTCATTTTGAATCTTTACCTATAAGATCCTTGAAGCTACGGTTCGTCAAGTTCTCCTTGCGTGATAATGTAACTAACACTCTCGGCTTCCGCTGTGACAATGATTTGAGATTGAGATCTTCGCCGCTAGTTGTGGCAATGGAGTAGTCTGCTACGTCTTTGTCTGATAACTCCTCGGGCATTTCAGGTATTACTAATTTCATGTTTGTTGGATGATTGATTTTCAACGGACATTGAAATCGATCTGGGCTCAGTTTTATCTTTCATTTAATGGATCTCTCTGTTTTTCTCTTTTTTCCTTCTCTTTCTGTTGAAAATAATATAATATTTATTCTCGACTTAATCAAATACCGTCTTTGTTGCTATAGGCATATATGCTTTGCATTTGAGATGCGCCTAAGTGCACGAAAAGACAAATACATGTGCCGATAATGTACGTCAATGCAATGTATTCATCTTTTGGCATTTGACTATCCAGTAGTATTGGGCATTTTTGTGATTTATCTGCTCTCAGTTGGCCAACTCGGAACTGATAACTATTTTCTAAAATCTAACCTAGGTTGTTAGATTGAATTGGATTTCTATTTAGAAATAAAGTCTCCTCGTTTTTACTCTGTTCCTTTGCTTTCTTTGTGCATCTATGTATGTTTCTAATTTCAATCGTGTATAACCAGGAAAAGATCTGCAAATGATGCATTGCAACGGTAAGTCAACGAACATCATATGGCATAAAAGTTCAGTTGATAAATTTGATAGGCATGAGTTACTTCAACAGAAAGGCTGTGTCATTTGGATTACCGGTCTCAGCGGTTCAGGTTTGCATAATTATTTTGCTCCATGAAATTACAATTTTGTTCCTGTTTCAAAGCAAGCTATGAGGAAAAAGTACCTCACTTGCGCTTTGTTGCCTCAGTAAGAATATAGGGCATATAATTCATGCTAAGAATCAAGCTATTTATTCTATCTTCAGAAAATAGAATATTAGTTGGGTTGAGTGGCATTGCTTGATGTTATTTACTTAAGCTTAATAAATTTAATTGCTCTTGTGGGTGCAAGCTGTCCAAGTCGATAGTTCCTAGTCCTACATATTGAACTTTGAATTCGGTCATCTGCCACGAGGCTCCATGTTTAATTGATCATTAATGTGTTGGGTTTTAAATGAAACTGCAGAATGTGACTGCTAAATTGCCTATAGGATGCTGCAAAAAAAGCACAATAAGGTCACTTAAATTGGCTTTTCCTTGATATAAGTACTTCGTGATATTATCATTTAATATGGGCCATTTGAAAAATATGGTGTCTAGAATAGATTGATATGGTCCTTGCTTTACGTGAAAGTAGAGTGAGGGAGCCATAAATTTGTGGAGTGAACCATTCATGGAAGAACTATAAAAGAAAAAATAAATTTGGTGGGGTTGGGCGGCGCTCTTACACATTACGTAGGGCCTCTGGATAGAAGGCAATGCATTAACTGATTTGATCTCACTACTCCCTTGAACTGTGAAAATAAGGATTCCACATGTGGAGTATAGTGAATCTTCAATCATATTGACAATTTGCAATTTGTAGGCCATACAAGTTCTACCAAAGCTTGCAAATTCTGGCGCTCTCAGGCATTAAGGCTATTTTCGTTTGCTTTGCCTGCTTCTAAATTGTTGATTTCCTTCATTTTGATTTATAACTTCAGGTAAAAGCACTTTAGCATGTGCTCTGAGTCATGGTTTGCATTCAAGAGGAAAGTTGACCTACATACTTGATGGTGACAATGTTCGACATGGTCTCAACCGTGGCCTTAGTTTCAAAGCTGAAGATCGTGCAGAAAACATTCGCAGGGTTGGTAAGTGTTCATTGGTGCTGTTCATTTTTCATTTATAATATATGTTCTCGTTAATTCTTCTTCTTCTTCTTCCTTTGTACACATATTGATTTTTTTCTTTCGATGATTGAAGATAGCACATTGTTATAATTTCCAGGAGAGATAGCAAAGCTTTTTGCTGATGCTGGTGTTATTTGCATTGCTTGTTTAATATCTCCCTACAGAAAGGATCGAGATGGTTGTCGTGCATTACTACCAGATGGAGATTTTATTGAGGTATGAGCTAGACATCATGGCAAACATAAAATAGGATGGCTGGGGAAGAATGGTCTGGTTGCTGGTGAAAATGCATGAAATTTGCCTTTTATGACAGGTGTTTATGGATGTTCCACTTCAAGTGTGTGAGGCAAGGGACACAAAGGGTCTATATAAACTAGCTCGAGCAGGAAAGATCAAAGGTATTTTAGTATTTTTAACTATGAATCTTATTTCTGTTTTCCTTTAAAATCCTTTGATTTATTTGGGCTTGTTTTGATCCTGTTTTTATACCATGCTGGATATTATTGGTTTTCAATCTGAGTTACAAGATAAGGTGTATAATTGGTACTCTGCAGCTTTTACTGGGATTGATGATCCGTATGAACCGCCACTTAATCCTGAGGTGTGTATGCATTAATGAACATGGGACTTGCTGAATTAGTATGCTTTAATACACACAATTGCATGAGAAAAAAAGGAAAAGGCTTTGGTGATGTTAATTGTGACTCCCCAATGTTCGTGACCTTAGTGCATTAAACTTTTAAATTGAAAGTAATACCATGGAACAGCACTGAGACAGTCTCTTTATATCCAAGATTTCAAAGATTTAATGAAATTGCACTGAGACAGAGACTTTACATGTAAGATTTCTAACATGGCTACGTTAAGAATGCTTCATTTTTTTAAAAAAAAAAAATTAAAAACAGCTTTCTTTTTTTGGCGCATTTCATGTGCCGATTTGGATGGCAAAATCCTTGATTGATGTTTTGCAGATAGTACTGAAACAGGACGGGGACCACTGTGCCTCCCCAAGTGAAGTGGCTGAAACAGTAATCAGGTGCTTGGAAAATAAAGGATACCTGCAGGCCTAGAAGATATTCCTATCAGTTAAAGCCGTCTATTCCTGGTTGATGAAGCTTATATCTGCTGATAACTAAGATGCTACGGCAATAGAAATTAATTTTATCAATGCAGATAGAAAATTTCAAGTTTCTTGCATGTGGCAGTTATGTTATTTCTAGAGATTGTAACATTGGCTTCAAGCAATTTGTACCCAAATTGTCAACGGTTCGATTTGATTTTTGATTTTGGTTTTGCACAGCTCTAATTTGGGGCTTTCATTAATGCCTATTAAGACAGTTCGAGTTTGTAAATGAGTATAATAATGGTCTATGAATTTTATATTCAATTTTTCCTCATAATGGTGGTCCCTATTGGTATTACGATTTGTTAAGCATATGTACTATCTCGTTACAGGGATATGGTTATCATTTGAATTATTCTCTTATGGTTGGTTTCAGCTATCTGCACATCTCCGTATTTATCTTTTATTATGCTGTTTTGTATTTCTTTTCAGAAGAAAGCCAGAGTTGGATTCCGTGGCAACTGGCTTGTTATAAGTTTATCAGGGTTCAGACTGAGCCTCGGATTCTGAGATATGCGCTATGGGAAGCAGTCCCCATGTTCTTGGGCTAGTGGCTTCTTGTGATAACAAAGCTATTTGTGGAAATGGCAAGCCACAGTGATAGTTTTTCTAATGAGATTCCTTCAATTATTCATAAACAAAAATTTTGCCTAATTTGGAGATTTGTTTCTATACTCACTTTTGGGATATTTTCATATTTTTAGCTATTGGATCAACTCTACGAATTGATGCAACGGTTAAAAAGGTGAAAGTATAGAACCATTCCTCCAAATTTGATCTAAATCTACTGTGCTTATTATTTAATGGTACTTCCTATTTTTTAGCTATTGATTTGAAAAAAGACTAAAAAGCCAGAAATATTTGGAGAAAAAAAATGGAAAGCATGGTAGGTTTACTCCAAATTTGGAGAAAATCCCTCCTAGTTCATTGGCTTTTGTGATTAGAAGCCTCTACCAAGAAAAAAAAATTGAGTAGAAGTAGTTGAAAAAAAATTGATTAGAAGCCTCCTAGTTCATTGGCTTTTGTGATTAGAAGGCCATTAAGCAAAGAGGAAGTGGAAGAGTTTCTGGCTAATAACTGCAATTGAATTCAAAAGATAATCGACATAGAAACACAAGTAATCAAATAAATAACAGCCGTACATTTTCTATTCACCCCATAATGGTGCTGCTGATGCTGGGGCAACGCTACATAGGTGAAATCAAATAAGCAAGACCTATTTCTGCTCTTGCGTGATTGTTCAAAGACAAGATGCAGAAAACCAGTACCGTGCTCATACAAACCATAGCAGATCTCACAGTCTCTAAGACTGCTGTATATCGGCGATTCTGCAGCCCCCATAGGGTACTAACAAACCCCATGAGGCCGTCCACAACCATAACCAACGACATTGCCATCTTCTTCCAAAAGAAACTCAGTTAACTGAGGAAGTTGCAGCTGCAGTTGCAGACTAAAGCCTCAGCTTGAAGCCTATCTTAGATTTCTTCGAGCCTGGTAATGTAAGCTTCAGATAACTAGAAAGACAGCCTATAATAAAGGTTTGATTATATTTTGACTCCTCTCTCTCTCTCTCTCTCTAATTGGCAAATATCCAGCTTGCAGATAAAGCAAATATTTGTTATTTCCTCGTTGCTTCCCATTTTTAACTTTTGTAGGGTCTACAGTTCATGTCCTTCCATAATGCATGGAGAGTCAGTTTCCTACAAAAGATTTCAGCCAAGAAGCTGAAGTACCTTGAGAGTGTAAATCAAGTTATAAAAACTGGAACAAGCGAAAACTTACAGATTCTATTTTAACTAACCGTTGCAACAACAGACATTCAAGTAATATATCGTACTTGCCAGGTTTCAGCACTCAATGAAAAGTTTGGTACAGTCACACCTACTTTGAATCTGAGCTTAAACCATTGGCAATATTTCCCTTTTGTTTTTTCATCAAGTATCCCAATGAAGACTCCAGAGTTTTCAAAGAGTTCTATAAAGACAATTGTGAAAATCGTAACTAAAATGAATTGGAATTATGAAATATTTAAAAATTATCAATATCCATAAATTTCACTACGTAAATGATGTACACAAAAGATGAAGAATAAAATTTGATATTACATGAGTATTAATTTTGATTGAAGCATCATATCCATGGAAGTGTATTCTAGGGTGTGATTCCCTTACTAAGCCATAAGCATGTGTCTGGCTCAGCCCATGTCATGTGGCAGAAAACGGATGACCAAATAGCTTTTGAATGTTGGTCTACGTTTGTTTCTGGGTATCTCTACTTAACTGAGAAGACAAGATATAGGCAAAACATGATCCAATGAGACATAAAAATACAGGATGAAAAAAATTCAGAGAGGACATAAAACAACTTGAATCTTAGGAATATACACAATCAGTAAGGTGAACTTTGAATTAAACCAATTAAAGTGAAAGCGATGTTGCTTGCACAAGAAAAATTATTCAAGTTACCTGCATCTCCTTGGCAATAGAAGGCAACCATCTCTCACCCCTGATTCTTTTCAACTCTGCAATTCTTTCCTCCTCCTTTTTAGCTTTGGCTTTTGCTTTTGCTTCTTTGGCTTCCAATCTAGCTAATGCCTTTTGACCAGCCTCTCTTGCTGCTGCAATTATGTCAACCCCATCCACAGCAATGGATTTAATTCGCTTCTTAAACTGCAACATATCATAAATCCTTAAGAATTTGTTGATCACATATCAATGATAGGTATTAAGAATCATAAGAAATAAGCAAACCTGCTTTGATTTTTCATCAATATCATATCCAGGAAGGATTCTTGGTCTCTTTTTTGGCCCTTGAATTTCATCTGGTAGTAACAATTGTATGAGCAAGCATAATGCATTACAAAATTGAGTCCACAGAATGGTAACTTTTCAATCTTGAAAAACTTTATGATGGCATTAAGTTTTATATATTAACTTTACAGCTCTAAGTGGAAATTTTATCAGTAATGGTTCTTATAAATTGTTCTATAAACAAGGTCTGTCATGTCAAAAACAATGGAATCACAAAAAAATTTCAGCCCCAAGCAAGCTGCTTGCTCATTATCTAAACTAAATGTTCTTCAGGTCTGCTATCTAAAGTAAATTTTGCATACATATGGCATGATGGTTAGTGACAATTTTGAAGGCAATTAACATTTAATTTCAGCTCACCTTGCCCTCAAGAAATCTGGATATAAATCATTTGTTTTATGTCTGACTGAAATTCCAAATAACTGACTCAGTAGTGAATTTCGATAAGTTAAATCAGCATGAATCCATCAAGAAAACAATGAAAATTTTTCAAAAATATCAAGAGATGAACTCACCTATATGATCAAATACTATCCCTACAGGAGAATGTTTAAACAGCCGGACTCCACCTTCATCTACAAGGTGATTATCAGGTGCTTGAATGGGCTCACTCACTATCACTAAATTCTTCTCTAACATGTCATCCAAGAGCTTTTGTGCCTGTTAATAAGATTTGCTGTTGCATGAAAAATTCGAAAGACAGCAAAGCAATTGAAAAAGAGAACAATTAAGCGGATCATTTCTTGGGAGGGTTGGGGGGTGAAACAGTAACACAATGTGCTGATAATGTGGAGGTAAATACACACTTGAAAGGAAAAACAAAAACATCAGGTGATGCATAGCACGCTACTAGGCTTCGTAACATAAACTGGTTCCAGTAGCTGAAAATCTATAGAGGACACTGAAATACTCATATTTTCAATCTACATAGAGGATAAGACACTAAAGTATCCTTGGCAAAGGCAATTTTCACAAACTTCATACCACCGAGAAACATGTCTATCAATAATCCCAAGTTAACTCGTTCTATGATCAATCTGAGGAGCTCTAGAGGACTATTCTCACGTCAAACTCACTCGTTTGTTTCACACAAATGACACGACTTCTAGCATAAAGGAGCAAACTATTTCCAAGAAGAAAAAATTTCAGCCCACGAAGTGAAAGTACACTTTTGAAAATGAAAGCCAAACCTTGAGCTGGTATTGCTTGAGCTTTTGGGGATTCTGGCTTTGTTTTTCAACATCTCTATTAGAAGTGCAATGAGATGTTGAACTAATAGAATTGGTGCCAAAAACTTTGCTGCCAAAAGTGGTAGTGGAGGCTATCGATTCGATCGCCGCTTTCCAATTCGCATCCTCCTCCTCACTGCTGCTCCCGCTATCGATTGGACCTCCCATTTTTACAGTTCAAACGTTGAAATGGCAAAACCATCTGAGGTTCATGATTTTGGAGCCGAGAGTTGGCTTGTTGGGTAGTTAGGTTTTATTACTACTTAAATGGGCCCAGTAAATGGGCCGTCTTTCACCCTATCATCGGAGTTTTGATGCTTCTCGGCCGAAACATATCGACAATCGGCGACGGCGACTGTCTCAAACTTTCAAAACAATTAAATCTTAAAGCCACTGCCTTCCCCTCCCTCTCTACCCAGTGGACTCAGCACTAGCTATCCACACCTTTATTTGAAGAATATAACTTCTCTAAGAAGCATTTGAACGATGGAGAAGAAACAGCACAGGAAAGATCAAATGTTCATAACGAAAACAGAATGAGCCACTCAATGGGTGGCGCCAAATCAAAAGAAATGCATATTCCTTTCAGGCGCCAGTCTTTCTATTGTTACGCGTATGATTCCTATTATGTTATTTACAATTATTTGCTACGTTTTTGGATAATTTTTGTTAATTTGTGAGTTATGATACTAATTGCAGTCTTACATTGACGCCAATTGAGGTTTCAGTGTGCAACGCAGATAGCAGCGTCTTCCACCTAATGCTTGTATCTCTGTTATTTTTATTTCTTCTTGCTCCAATTTATGTTTTGAATTGACATTGTTGCTTAATTTTGATGGTTTTGAATATTATTCCATACATAATAAAGTATGGGAAAAGCTCCGCTCAAGCAGGAGGATCTTATCACACTCACTTTCCACAAGAATCCTGAAGGTTGATCTTTGTTTTGGTATTCAGTTGAGCGTTTCACATGTTTGCACTGAAAGCTCAATTCTTTGTTTTATGTGTGCAAGCTTAGTTTGAATGCAATGTCTAGATATAATCAGGGCTATTAGCCGTATAATTAGCTGAAAACATACTCTTGAGTTCAGGGGATGAGGAATGACTACTAATTATGAGTTATATTATACATGATTGAGTTTGATTTGGACAATTTTCACCGGTGAAAATTTTGCCCATGGGCATTAGATTAATGGCTCGGAGAATCCTGTTCTAGTTACTGAATTATTTTGATGTCTATTATTGCTTCATCATTTTTTTCTCTCTTTCCTGTTCTATTAGCTTCTGGATCATAAAATTCTAGTTGAATGTGCTGGATTTGTACATGGAAAACCACTCATGTGGATCAGTCTTAGGTGATTTGTGCTGACAAAGCTTTAAAATTTTGGTATCACAACAGTTAAGGTGCTTGTTTCTAGTCTTATAAATTAGGTTAAATCTCGGATACACCAGTGGTGGAGGGAGGTTGCCTTTTGAAGATATCTTGCATTCTTGTTAGCATATTTAAGTTTTTGGTTTCCTTGAACAACTGTGTTATGGGAACTTATTGGTTTAGAAGATGGAATCCTTATTTTTGGAATGAGCTAAATCGTGATTGCATTGATTAAAAAGCTTGCTTGTAGCACTATCATTGTAGGCTATTCATTGAATTAGATTTGCATTAACCAAGTATTGCTGATGAGCTCAATTACAGGACTATCATTGTAGGCCATATTGTTGAAAGGTTCTCCTATCAGACCAGTAGTTCCTTTCTTATTGCTTTATTTTTGAGAAATTCTTTCTTGAAACATTGCTTTCCAAAGACACTTATATCGGTCTCAGTATAGCTCATAGTTACCAGATTCGCTCAACCCTCCTGGGTTCCGCGATCTGGTTCGTGCGTCCCAAAACGCGGGACATTTGAGTACCAATACGCTAGGGAACGCGAACTGGTTCATCAGAAGCAAAGATCCGGAGAAGATCATGGATGTAGTGGGGAGATTTGACCGGATTTGTGAATGGGTAGTCTGCAAACGGGTTAAACTTGCAAGAGGTTGAAGATGAC
>CANXYI010191150.1:0-18563 GCA_948208565.1 Hura crepitans
GTGACTATAACAATGTCTATGGTTATGACTGTGAGTGTGACTAATTAATTTGTTAGAAGTGCTATTTAGACTGACTCTTAGATATGAAGGGCATTTTAGTATTTTTGCATTCTTACTAAATTCTCTTGATCAAGATTAGATCTTAAAAAATGGCTATATGTATTGCTATTGATTGTATTCAAGGCTTGGCTGAGATTAGGCATGTTGCATTAGAATGAGAAAAAAGATCAAAACAGAGCACCAAACTATGTTTTTACATACTTGGTCAAATTGATAGTTGATTAACTGATGAAGCTGAATCCTTGTTTGGATAATTATCTGGGTCTAGATTTTATGCTAAACTGAATAATATTACATTTGCTCATAGAATTGCCTTTTGGATTTTGTAAGTTTGCCTTTTTTTACCTCAATTATTCCTTGAAATTGTCCATCTCCCCATCTTTCTAAGCAGTTGTTCTATTTCTTTTCTTAATCATCTCACTTGCTTTCGTATGGATAGTCTCAACTTTGCTTTCATCATCTAGACTAACAATATCTCTCAAAGATAAATACATTAAATCCAATATAGTTAAAAGTTTAAATTCATACACTACCTCATATGGAGAGAAAAAATCCATAACAATAACATGTAGTAAGGTTCCTAATGCTCATTGGCTAACACATCCAAAGTTTTATGCATACCAAAATACCCCATGAGACCACCACTATATGTCTCTCACATAGATCCTATTGCCATGAAATAAAAAAACTTCATGCCTATAGAACTTGTTAAATGCACAGTGTTGACATATAGTGAACTAAACCAATTCTAGTATCGCATTCTATGGTCTAAAGAAAACATAAAAGTTAATATTATTATATAATGATAAGTTTGTGATATGTACCTTTTCCTTTGGTGTGTTTATTGTCAATTAGAGAGTTGCTCTTTGCATGATTAAACTACACATATCAAAGATCTAAAGAACAGATGCCCTTTGTTATGCATGTAGTTAATATACATAGAAAACATGTATTCTAAGGCAAGAAGAGCATGTATACCGACCATATATATGCATTTTAACATGCATGCACACATGTGTGAGTTCATGTGTTCATGTGTACGTGGGATGTATGATAAGTGTATGTACCTATATACTTGTTTTGATGAATGCATGTATTTTTGGGACTATAAATGCTTAGACACAGACACTTGCAATATTGATGTTAATGCATGTTATATCATATAAATATGTATATTCAAGTGTATAAGTGCATTTATGTTTGAGGTGTTCCTTAAATGCATGTATATTTAGATGATTGACTAGATGTATCCCTATTGCCTATATATAAGTGTCTTTGTGTGTAAGTGTATATGCCTATTTATACATTTGCATGCATGGAGTATATACAATGTTTGATGCTTATGTATGTGATATTGATGCCTACTCGTATATGTATGCACATGTATACATGTATTTGTGATTATGGCTTCTTAATTTATGCAAAATATGTCCCTTAAATGTATACATGTACATATTATATGAATGCTTATGCATTTATCTGTATGTGATGTATGTAAATTTATCCATATATCTATGTGTGTTTATGTATTCATATGTATTTATAGATATATATGTTCACACATGTATGCATCATCAGTGTACAAATGAACAAACACATTGATGGATCTTATGATTCCTATACCTAATATGTGAATGTATGTGTACAAATATGAATGTGTAAATGTGTATTTATATCTAATTCTCTCTAAATGTGTGCATATCTATTTGTGCACACATATGTGTGCATGTATACATATGTGTAGGCATCCACTATGGATGTTTTAGAATTCCTATAACTAAAGCACGAATGAATGTGCATACCAAGAGCATGCACTAAGATAATACAATTGAAATCACCCTTTCCTTAGACTGGTTGTAGGAAAGACTTTGGCTTAATAGAAGTGAAGGTATAGGAAAGCATTTGAGTTTCTTTAAGGTGAACTAGTTAAGAAAAGAATGTTTAATAAGGTGAAATAAAGGGGTTTAGTAATTCAACCAAGCCATTTGTTTGATAATAGTAAGGCATTTGACCATGTGTGGTTAGAGAGAAAATGATTACCTTGAACTATACCTTGATTGAATGATGCTATAACTCCCTATTTTTATTAAGCGTATAAATATAAATTATGACATAGAATGGCACCTTTGGTATTAGTTGGTCCTTTTGGATTTTCTAACTATATATTTTCTCTCATCCTTTAATTCTTTTACTAGACCACCTCTAAAGGTTTTCGATCTAGTGAGCCTTGCTCGAGTTTTTTCTTAGGCTACCCTTTATAAGTTTTTCAACCTAGTGAGCTTTGAATTCCTTCTTTTTTTTCTACTTATCCACATTTCCTCCTTATCTTCTTAGTGATGCACATTGAAATTCATAGTCCTATTAGTCTAGATAAGGCTGATTGTTCTAATGGTACTGAGAAAAAAGGATCCAATGAAAATTGGGGACTTAAATCTACTTTACTTCTTGCAAATTTGTCTAAAGAGCAATAAAATAAAAAGAAAAGGCCTTTTAGATAGTAGTTGCTCTAGATGTAAAATGCTTACCCATGAAAGATGGAGAAAAGGAAAATTACTAGGATAAGAACTATAAAGAAAGAAGAACTATTCTAATAGGGTATAGGGTAGATAACATTTATGAAGTTAACTTATAAAGGGTACATAAGAAGGTTTGAGCCAAGCATGGCATAGAATGTTAGCATTTATGCCATTTGCCATGAAATAGTCTTATAGAATGATCAAATTTATAAGGTATATGAACTTCAAAAGTAATAAGAGCTTTATCCAAATCTAAGAAAGAGATATATATTAAATGTGACACCCCTCACTTGACTCAATAATTGAATCCGAATTAGAGATGGCACATTATGACACCTCCTATCCAAATCATTGCTAGCTTGAATAAGAAATGAGACGTTAAACCATTCTATCTAGTTAAACCATTATCCTTTTAAAACCCTGTTATGCATGTGTGTATCATGAGCATCTTGGGCCTACATGTAAATCATTATGTATCAAATATGCATGCATATTAAATCAATACTGTCCTATTAGGATAGAAATCTGATAGTATAACAGCTGCATGGTATTGTATCCTAAAATAAAACCTACAGAAAATCACACTTTTATATAGTCTCAATCTTAAATCCATATCCTAGACCTTTTTGATCCCCCAAATATCATCACACATTAACACATCATAGTGACATCAACTACCCCATAGTGACAGTATAAAAAACAATCACAAGATCATTATATCTTCGGTTCACATCACATACTTGTTATCTACTACTAATGTCTATCTAATTAATTTACATAACCAGTGTAATTGCATAAAATATACATATATGTGACTAAAACCCATACCCTCTATTTACACATGAGTGCCATTCTACTATTATATACATCACACTATATAAGATAAAAATATACTAAGGTTAGAAGCTAGCTGCTTGTACTATTATTCTGAGGCTAGACTGGAGTTGTTTACCTATAACCTATGATTGAAGATACGATGCGCTAAGCATAAAGCTTAGTTGTGTATTTGATAAAATATGTTCACAACACATAAATTCATGCCGAGTAAGCATTTCTAGCAATGAAACAAGTTATATAATGCTTGCACATTTTACCAACCCTAAAGTGTGACACATTTAACCATTTTATGTCATTATATTACCATAATCTATTATTGTCCACTTTATATTACTTGTCTATCATGATTCATTAATTACATTATAATAAAATTAGATTTCTATATCCACTTACCATTGTTATATTTCACATTCATGAACTAATTTATTTACCTCATTAATGCCAAAGTCATTGTCTAGTTTATTTGGCTCATTTAAACCATACAAATTCATTTAGTCATATATACACTTGTATTATGAATTGATTACTCAATTACTCATAATCTCATATGTTACTTTTTGATTTACTAGCCCATATCTAACATACACCAATCCTATATTGGATATCAAGATAAAGATGTGCAGTGGCTAGCATTTTAGACCTCATGGCTATTGCACCAATATATCATATCAATGTAAGTGTGTAGTGGTCCTATTAAACTTCCCGGAGGCTGTACTTGCTTTATGTTACGTGCATTGGTTCTGTTGGACCTCTCAACAACTATACCTATTTTATATCAATATCATCAATATATATGTGTGCAATAGTCCTGTTGAACCTCTTGACAGCTGCACCTATATAGAATTATGTGTAGTAGTTCTATTAGACCTCTCGGTAGCTGCTTCACTTTTATAATCAAGTATCATTAAATATCAACATGTACATGTAAATGACACCAAACTATCCTAGCAGCTGGTACATTCCCTAGTTGATCGGTTCACTTATCCAGTAGGTTGTCTAACATATATGGGCTATTCTTATTTCCACTTTTGTTACTTATAGATTCATATCTCATGAACCTTTTATCATGCCAAATTCCAATCACATTTTCCATTGTCCAAGTCCATATACACATCACACATTTCCATATCAAATAGCTATTTCATGTCATTCATCTCACAATGCCATTTTCATAATTCACATTTCATTCCAATAGTCCTTTCATCATCATTCATCTTTTCTTTTGTCACATGCAAGTGACCGTTTCCCATATTTTATAGAATGCATTATGTCTATATACATTAGGCATTGCACATTCCATCACCCTATATACATATGCTTTATGTTCAACACTTCCACTATTCTACAACATCATTAATGTACATATTCCATACATGTTATACCAATTTATTCAAGCTTAATACTTTCAATTATACCCATTATACAATAATTTCATTAATTCTCACTATGTCCCTATTATAAATACCATTTAGCCATGATTCCATTTTCCTCATTTAGCTTATTTTTAACCCATTTTTCATTCATACTAGTTAATTAACATGCCATACACCCTAATATACCCTAATTTCCATTTTAGGGTTATACTAACCCCTAAATTAATGACATTTACATAATACGCCTATTAAAAAACCCTATTATAACTTTATGACCAGTACTCCCTCTCGATCACCTTATTGTGACCTTATTGCTCGAGAAATACTATTCATGCCTCGGGAAGTTATATTCACAAAATCGGGGTTCTTGGACATTACATTTCCTTCCCTTCTTAAGAAATTTCATCCTCAAAATTTACCTAGTTCAAATAGGTGTAGGTATTGCTCCTTCATCTATTGTTCACTTTCCTAGGTTGCTTCTTATGAGCCATGATGTTTCTATAGTACTTTCACCAGTGGCACTACTTTGTTGCATAGCTTTTTCACCATATGAGAGGTCTGATTGCACCTCTATTTCCTTAATTTTAAGTACATGTGAAAGGTGATATCTATATTTTTTTAGCATTGAAACATGAAAGATATTATGAATCTATTGTAATTCTAGAGGTAATGCCAATCTATAGGCCACTGGCCCTACACGTTCAATGACTTTATATGGTTTAATAAACCTCAGGCTTAGTTTACTTATTTTTCCAAACCGGAGTATTTTCAATGACTTTATCTCCTATTTCATACTCAATTGGTTTTCTTTTTAGATCTGCATATGATTTTTATCTATCTATTATTGCTTTCAATTGATTTTTGATAATCCTAACTTTCTCTTCTACATCTTTAATTAAATCTAATCCCATCAGCTTACTTTCACCTAATTCAGTGTAGCATGGTGAGGTCCTATATTTTCTCCCATATAGAGCTTTATATAGTGCCATTCCTAGACTTGTTTGGTGGCTATTATTGTATGCAAATTCTGTTAGAGACAAATATCGATCCTAGTCACCTTTAAATTTAATGGCATAACTTCTCAGCATGTCTTCCAATATTTAAATCACTTGTTTTAATTAGCCTTTTATTTGTGGGTGGAATGTTGTGATAAAAGTGAGTCAAGCACCCAGGGCATCATATAACTTCTTCTAAAATCTAGACGTGAACTTTGGGTTTTGATTTGAAATGATGGATGCTAGCACTATAAGTAACATGATAATCTTATCAATGTATAATTGTGCAAGCTTCTCTAGTGAGTAATCTATCCTTACTAGGATAAAGTGAGATGTTTTGGTTAGCCTATCAATAATCACCTATACGACGTTACATTTAATCTTTGTCCTTGGTAGTCTAACTATGAAGTCTATTGTGACTCTTTCCCATTTCCATTCTAGTATTGCTATAGGATGATATAATCCAAAAGGAACCTAGTGTTTAACTTTCACTTGCTGAGAGGTAAGACATCTGATCACATACTCAGCTATATGCATTTTCATTCCTGGCCACCAGTAATAATGTTTCAAATCATGGTACATTTTTGTGCTCTCAAGATGTATGGTATATAGAGAATTGTGAGCTTTCTGCATAATCTGTCTCTTAATATCTTCTCTATCAGGCATACACAGTTGAATATGATACTACAATCATCCATTTGCTTTGATCTCATACTCGGTAGGCTTCCCTTCATTGATCAAACTTATTATATGCTTGAGTTAATTATCATTTTGCTGGGCTTCTTTCACTTGTTGAATCAAGTCAGGTTTTACCTACAATTTAGCTAGTAAGGCTCTATCTTTTAGGTATTGCAACTGTGTATTCATTACTTTTTAGGTACATAAGAGTTTTTAGCTTAGTATATTAACTACCATATTCACCTTACCATGATGGTAATCAATTAAGCAATCGTTATCCTTGATTAACTCCATCCATCTCTGCTATCTTAAGTTCAGCTCTTTATAGAAAGGTAAGTATTTAAGACTCTTATGATCAGTATACATATAGCATCTCTCATTATAAAGATAATGCCTCTATATTTTCAAGGTAAAGACAATAGTAGCTAACTCTAAGTCATGAGTCGGATAGTTTCTCTCGTGTGGCTTCAGTTGTCCGGATACATAAGCCACTACTTAGCCATTTTGCATCAATATGCACCTAAGTCTATTATACGAAGCATGATTATAGATGACGAAGTCTTTCTTGGATTCTAGTTGTGTAAGGATAAGGGCTTCTTTCAATAGGGCTTTCAATTTAATGAAGCTTTCTTGACACTTACGATCCCACACAAATTTCACGGGAGTGACAATCATCAAAAACTCATTATATCCTTTTACCATCATTATATTTCATATTTGTTAACCAATTCATTTAACTCATTAATGCCAAAGTCTATTCAATTTTTTAGGCTTATTTAAACCATAAAATTTATTTAGCCTTATGTACACTTGTATTATGAATTGATTACCTAATTACTCATTATCTCACATGTTACTTTTTAATTTACTAGCCCATATCTGACAGACACTAATTCCAATATTGGATATCGAGATCATGATATATAGTGGCTATATTTTGGACCTCATGATTTTTGCACCAGTATATCATATCAATATATGTGTGCAGTGGTCCTATTGAACCTCTCAGTAGCCGCACTCCATTTATATTACATTTAGTGGTTTTGTTGGACCTTCTGGCAGCTGCACTCACTTTATATCAATATCATCAATATATATATGTGTAGTGGTCCTGTTGAACCTCCTAGCAGCTACACCCCATATAGAATTATGTGTTGTGGTTTTATTGGACCTCCTAATGATTGCACTCACTTTTATAATCAAGTATCATCAAATATCAACATGTACATGCAAATGATACCGAAGTGTCTTAGCAGCTGCTATATCCCCTAGTTGACCAGTCAACCTATCCAGCAAGTTATCTAACATATATGGGCTATTCTAATTTCCACTTTTGTTATTTATAGATTACATATCTCATGAACCTTTTATCATGCCAAATTCCAATCACATTTTCCATTGTCTAAGTTTATATACATATTAATCCATTGCCATCACACATTGCCATATCAAATGGCCATTTCATGTCATTCATCTCATAATGCCATTTTCATAATTCACATTTCATACCAATGGTATTTTCATCATCATTCATCTTTTTTCTTATCACATGCAAGTGACCATTTCTCATATTTATCTCCGTGACATAATTTCCACTAACCACACTATCAATTTATCAACATACATTATCAAATGCATCATGTCTATATACATTAGGAATTACATATTCCATCACCTTATATACACATGCATGTTCAACACTTCTACTATTATACACCATCATTAATGTACATATTCCCTACATGTTATACCAATTATTCAAGCTTAATACATTTCAATTATACCTATCATACAACAATTTCATTAATTCCAACTATGTCCTTATTATACATACCGTTTAGCCATGATTCCATTTTCCTTATTTAGCTTATTTTCAACCTATTTTCATTCATACTAGTTAATTAAAATGCCATAAATCCTAATATACCCTAATTTCCATTTTTAGGGTTATACTAACCCTTAAATTAATGGCATTTACACAATGCACCTATTATGAAATTTTCACAACACATAGATGCACTCACATATTTTATCGAATACATTTACAGAGTGATTTTTTGGCATATGAATAGCACTTTACAACTTCTCTTTGCCTTTGCCCTTGTTCTCCTCCAAGTTCTCTAAATTTCATAATAGTAACTTTATTAGAAAAATTCATAGAAAATTCTATGCAATTGCAAATTCGAAAATAACACTAGAATAAATAATTACAGCATTCCTAATTATCTAAAAAAATGCTTTAGGGGTTTGAAACCCTAAATATTCAAACCTCTCTTTTTGCCTCTAAACCATTTTCTCATGTAAAATTGACCCCAAAATTAGGTTCTAGAGGTGATGTAAAGCATTTTTGATATATAAAATAGGAGTTTTCATTGAGATTTTAGGGATTTATGAAGAAAAAAGGGAGAGAGAAAAGAGAAAGTGGGTGGCATCAGACTTAGAGAATTTGAGGAAAAAGATAATGCCTTTTATCATATGTGACACATGTATACACTTACACTATACATGGTAATCCGATGGCCTAGATTAATCCTATTTATGTTTTAAGCTTTAAAAATGTGATTTTAATGTTTGAGGCCTCCAAAAATACTTTTGTACACACAACAATTATATAAATTCCCAAATTAGAGACCCCTAGAATCTCCAGCCGAAAACCTAATGGGAACTTAGTTAATTAATCAATTGCATTTTCAAGAAATTTAAATAAAATATTTATCAACGTTAGAAAATTCTAATTCTAACACCATTGAATTATTTGGAATTTTTGACTTTCATGTCATGCTATTTTCAAGTCAGTCTAGGCATATCTCGATCATTTTACAACTTGATATAAACTAATGTCACTATTCACTAGATATCGACATGAAAAGTTTTTATTGGTTCAGTGGTTACTTTAAATGACTTTGTTTTTATCAAAATTTCGCCCATCATAGCTTTATGACTAGTACTCTCTCTTGATCACCTCAGTGTGACCCAATTGCTTAAAAAACACTATTCATGCCTCAGAAAGTATTATTGATGAAACTGGAGTTTTTAGATGTTATATTAAAGAGGCCTTAGATCTTTTCTATTCAAACTTGTTTGGATACATTGGAAAAGCTCACGTTTTGGCCATACAAATGATTACTTAGATCTAATTCATGAGAATGATGCTTTCAAAAAATTTAAGTAAAAAGACAAAATGAGAAAGGCTATATAAATATTTAAAAGTTTCAATGAGTTTTGTAGAGACTAAGGATGGAACATCTTAATAGAATGGGGTTGCATTAAAGAAGAGTGAAACCTCTCATTTCTTTAATTGCATTTAGAAAGCCACATGCTTTTGAGTATCTTAAGTCCTAATATTCCAAATTGTATCATTCCTCCTGATCTTCCCAAGTAGTGTATTAATGGTATCTTTGTTATTAGCTTGTCTATAGATTTTCTAGTGAACTCTTTTCTTTCAACTCCCTAACTTTTGCCTAGGCTTATACTTATGATTGATCAACCTAGCAGGAATTTGTTCTCTTTTTTCTTTTTTTTGGAACTAAAGAAGGAGTTTTATAAGTGGATAGCCACAAGTTAAACAAAACATGGAAGAGATTTTAAGAATAGAAGGTGACATCAAATCCTATATTAGATAAAAAAATTATGAATAGAGAGAGGTTTCTAAGGCTAAAACTTAACTACCATTTTGGGCTTAACCATCTTAGGTTACGCCCTCCACCATTTGATTGGGGCAATTGGTTTTAGGTCATTACAATGAAAATGCTTGGACCTTTAAAGTTTTAGATCTATTTTTTTCCTTTTTTTTGGGACTTTTTATGGAATATTTATAGGAGTTTTAGTATTTCTAAAGCCATTGATAAATGGGCCAGAAAGGAAACTTAAAATATTTAATATTCAAAAAGGTTCCCATAGACTTTTAGGCTCAAGAAAATAGATGTATATCCCTTTAGGAAGAGGGATTTGGTATATTTTTAGTGGAGGTTTTTGAATTTTTAGCTTTTAAACATGATTTGTTTTGATTTTATTACCCTTAAATTTTAATTTCCCTATTTTATTTTCTTTCATTTTCTTGTTTTCATTTTTTTCTTTCTTTCTTCTTATTTTTCTCTTCTCACTTTCAAGGATACTTCTCATACACTACAAAGAAAAAGAAAGTCTTATGTCTTGAAACTAAGCATAGAGTTTTAAGCTACCTTTTAAAGAGTCTTAAGTTGTTAATCGTAGTGTACGTGGTAAGCTGATTTTCATTTTTTGCATTTTTTTTTGCATTTTTTCACTTTCAAATCACTTTCAAGGGTACCAAGCTATGTAACAAATGTACTGAGGAAGAAAAAAATGCTCATAAAAAGAACAAGGGAAAGCAATGATTTATCAGTCAAAATAAAGGAAAATGACAAAAGCTAAGCCTAAGGGAGTTATCCAAATCCTTTCAAATCATACCATAACCCTTATTCCATAAGGTTTTGTATTCCACTTTGGACATCGGAATCAATAAAAGCATTATCTGGTTGAGTATTAGATTTTAAGGGAGCGAATTAAAGGCTTAAGAAAGAGGACTTTGTCTTTTAAAGATTTAAGGGGTATTTGTGGGATCTAGAAATGTTTGGTTTGGGTTATTTTTTGGGCTTGTATTGTGCTAAGGTTTTTGATATCGGTAAGGTGGTATATCATGGAAGTGAATTGGTCTAGATCTTTTAGGGAAAAGGTAGAGTTTGTTTCCTTGAAGAGTCTTAGTAATAGATGACCTTTAATAGTACGAGAAACCATTAGTATGAGGCTTGGTTATTACTTTTACAAGACATATGATATGTATGGTTCAAGCATTATGATGCATGTTAAAGCCTTAAGTACATATGCTTAAGTGTATGCTTTGTATGCCTAATTGATAGGAATAACTCTAATTATACATGTTGTAAGTGAGAGTACAAAAGACTAGTATATTGCATGATGCATGTTAACACATAATGTACCTATGTCTAAATGAGATGATGCAGATTTATAAAGTGATTCTAAGAGTGCATGTGATATGTACATGATGGACGCATGAATATACAAGAAACTCAATACATGGATGCATGATGTCTAAGTAAAAAAGTGCAAGATGCAAACTATCTCTAATGTTATGTAAGCATGCATGCATCATGAACACAAAAATCTAGTATAATGTATATCAATGCATAGATGAGTAATTTACCTAATCCTAAAATGATCCCTAGTGATACATGTTATACGTGCTTGGTTAATGGTCGACCAGAGTCTACATGAGGCATGACACTTTACATAAAATGATTATAATAGTGTTGACTATGTATGCATGATTAAGGCATAAATACATGATATTCTCAATGTGATGCTAAATGTGGACCAACTCTAGTGTCATGTGTTATTCATATTTGCATGCATAAAGGAGAAGTATGATGATACATAATGAGCTAATGCATGAGAAGTGATTCTTTGAGAAATGGTTCCAAAGGTATATATTGGTGCTTAATACATGGCTGCATGATATCCTTGAGTAATATAAACAATCTTCGTGCATTATCCATGCATGAATTATGTATAACACTAACAATGTAGGCCATGTATGCTTGATTAATGTACAAATAATCCTATAAGCCATGATGCAAACTAATACATGTTATGCCTATTTCTAAAGTAATTAACTGTATATATATGGCCTGGTAGAATAATTGCATAATTTTTGTGTGTGTGTGTGCATGCATGTGAAAGTAGTAAAAATAATTTTAAAGATTTTGAAAAAATTAAAATAAAAATAATTAAATATTTTTGTAAAAAAAATAAAATTTGGATTTTTGAGTTTTAAGGATTAAATTGCATAAAATTGATTTTTATGAGGACTGTTTGTGAAAAAGATTTACGAGCCTATATGGATCGTTGGATGGATTTAAGTGGATAAACCCTAGCTATTGGTTTATATGGATATAAATAAACCCTTTTTAAATATAGTTAACAAAAAACAAAAAAAAACCAACATCTTTAAGTTAGAGTAAGTCAATTCCATCAAGTTGTTCAAGGTAATCTGATTAGAACTCTTCAATTCATTATGCATTTGAGTTATTATTGCTTCTAAATGTATTTTTATGTAGCTTTATGTTATTTTTTTTAACCTTAATTGTGGGAAGAATAAGAGGGAGAAGTGGAAGCAAGGAAGAGGAAGGCAAGGGGAAGGCTATTCTGGAAGAGTAACTCGAGTGGAACAAATTTGTGTTCTTAAATTTAATAGGTGTATAATCAATTTCCAGTTTTTCCTAGAATTTTTGTTGCATATTAGGTTTCTACTGCTATTATGCTTAAATTGGTGAAAATTGATGTTATTAATGTGTAATTGTTTGTGCAAAATGTGTTTAAATGTGATAGAATTAGTGTATTATGGATTAGAATTGTTTAAAAGGCAATTTGTGATTATTGGATATGGTTTTGGCATGATTTTGCTATTGAAATTGCTTAAAATCGTGATAAACATGCTACTATTACTAGGCCTTATAGTCGTGCACTTATCGAGACCTTCAAGCTATATAGCCTTCTTGAGGGACCTCACAGCCATGATTCTCATAGGGCATAGAGCCTAGGTGCCTTCTAGACAGCTTATGGTCAGTTTTTAAGTCCTTTTTAGCTTCAAAACTGTGAGATTTGATATTTTCATGAAATCTAACACTGATGGCATCGATTAAAAACCCCTAAGACAAGTGAATTGAATTGAATAGAGGCTTGATGTGTGAGTATGTATTCTTGATTTATTTAGGATTTTGTGACATATGTGTTATGGCTTATGAGAAATAAAGTGTATTTTATGTATGATGCAAACAAAAGCATTATAATGAAGTAAATGTAATATGACATGATAATATATGTTGAGTGGCATGACTAATGTACCTAATGAACCTTTAGACTATAATGATTGCAAGTGTGAACTATGTGAACGATCAATTGGGCAGTATGTGACTATGCTAAAGATGAAGAACAATGTGATACAAGAGATGTTGATATTAAAACATGAGACTATGTGACCATATCTTAAAATGTGTAATGAGATTGTTTGCATGATGAAGTGGTAATTAATGAATTATGCCCATGTATGGCTAGGCTATTGATAGTGTTAGGATAGATTAAAATGCCAATAGGGCCTTTTAGTAGTATTGCATCTTATGTGTTATGGTGAGTATAGCAATGTAAGGTTAGCAACCATTATATATTATGTAAGGCTCTTTGAAGTATATATGGTTTTGTGGAAATGACTGCTTATTATGAGCTCATACCATATGTGTTCTTATGGGTGTAACTATGTAAGGTCAGCAACCACTGCACATCATATGTGATACCTGTTATCCAGTTTACACTAGTCCAGAGGTATATGGGGCTAATTTACTAAAACTTGACCTAAATAAGCTTGTGTGTGTGAGATTTAAAAAGAATAATAAACTAACCTTAATGAGTAAATGAGATAATCATGTTGAGAATTATGTATATACATGCACAGTATTCATATGGTATCAATCCTATAGGTAAGATCATGTAAGTTCATGCATTATTATATGAGTTGTGGTAATATGGTTGGTTCCCAGATAGCATATTATGTGTATATGGTTTATATATATATATGTGTTGGTGGTCAGATACACCAAAATTGTTTATGCACCACTAAGCTTTTCGCTTAGCGCATTGGTTTTCCATGCATAAGTTGTAGGTAAAGATCGACAAAGGAGCAATACATGTGGGATTCTTGCAATTGACTTTCAAGCATGCATGTCATCTTGTATTCTGACCTTTTATGTTATCTTTTATATTTCAGAAAACTTGTGTATTATGGTTTATTCCAATTTTTCTTGTAAACTATATTACAATCATATTTTGAGTTCCATTTGTGGAGCTACCTTTGACATGAATGAGTTTGGATATTAAATAATTTGTGAGTTCTTTTTATACCTTCTTATAATCTTATTATGATGAGATGTATGATTTGTGAGATTGTGTATATGAGAATGTGATGTATAGGCAACATATTATGAGTATGCAAGTGTGGATACGAGCATATAGAGTGTTCGGTGCCTTAGGCATATAAAGTGGCACTCCCCTATCTAATGACTTCGGTCACTAGGAGGAGGAGCATCACATCTTATGGTATCAGAGCCTGGTTGAGGCTATTCTAGATTAGGTAGTCAATTAAGTTGCACTAGACCTAGGGTTATATGTCTATTGCGTGAATATGTGTGAGTGCATTTGAGTGATTAAGTTGTGCATGACATTTCATATCATGGGTTAAGCTGCAATCACTCATATAAGTGCTCTCTATCAATTTTAGGTGCACAATGTCAGATGATTTGATAAATGTGATGATGAATGAGGTTAAGAGTTGAGCCCCAGTGAGTGGGGGTCATTTTAAGGGGCCGGTCATGTTTAACCTAGTTCCAATGGGGGCATAAGTGTAAGATTAGCATGTGATGTTCCCTACCTTAATAGAGTTCTTAAAGTAAGCTACAAGAGCAGTATCTCTGCCACAACCTCTACCACCTCTACCATGACCAACACAGTGCTGGAGGTCTATATTGAGGAGGTTGCAAAAATTTAGTGTGTAGGAATTCTATGGCTTTAAGATAGATAATTCAACAATTGTAGAGTATTCGTTAGATTGCACCATAAGGGTGTTGAAACAAATGGAGTGCGCTATAGAGAAGAGTCTGATTTGTGCCAAGTCTCTTCTATAGAAAGAGGTGTATAATTAGTGGGTGACCTTGATGAGAGGAATGCCAGTTGAGATGCTCACTTAGGAATTCTTCCAAATGGAGTTTAAGAAGCATATATCAGTAAGACCTATAGGGAGGCAAGATGTAGGGAGTTTTTGCAGTTGAAGCAAAAATAGATTAGTGTGTTTGAATAAAAAAAAAGGAGTTCTAAAGGCTCTTGAAATATGTTGATGATATGTATGTGACCAAGACTACTAAGTGCAAAAAATTTTAGGCAGACATTAATTATGATATTAGATAATATGTGGCTAGCCTCAAGACTAGATAACTTTTAGAGTTGATATTTGTAGCCTTAGAAATTAAGGAGATTAATGAGTTAAGCCAGAAGTGAAGGAATAGAGACAAGAAAAAAAGGTCTCAAGGTCAGATCAGTGTTTCATTTGCTCCTAGTAAAAAGTAAAAAGGCATAGTCATTTAGAGTCAGACATAAGGATAAAGTCGAAGGATTATTCCAAGAGCTTCTTTTAGGTACAAGCCACTTATGAGAGATTATGGGGCTACATCTGTGGCTAGCGCCCCAAGATCTATTACTAGAGGCACATCAATACATCTTTGTGTGTACTATGGTAGGTGCCATAGTGGAGTGTATTGGCACACGACTAATGGATACTTTAAGTGTGGAGCAATAGATCATAGGCTTAGGGATTTCCCTAAGAGGATTAAAGAAGAGGAACAGCAAGCATATAGGACTAAGGCCATTTTTCCAGTTGGGAAAAGGCCTAAAAGATAGGAGACCACTAGAGCACAGTAGCAAGAAACTTCTAAGATAGTGTAGAGGGCAGAAACTCAAGCTTCTACTTGCTAATATGCCATCTAAGCTCATGAGGAGGAGGACGCACCTAATGTTATTACTAGTACATTTTCTCTTTTTAATTCCACTATGCATGCATTAATTGATCTCGATTCCACTCATTCATATATTTGCACTAACTTGTCAAATAAGTGGAACTTGGAACCCAAATCCATTGAGCATGATATTCAAGTAGCCAATCCTTTGGGGCATAGTGTGATTGTAAATATAGTGTTTAAAAGTTGCCTACTAAGATATCATGAGCATGAGTTTGTGGCTTATTTGATTAAGCTTCCATTTGATAAGTTTAATGTGATATTAGGGATAGATCGGTTATATAAGCATAAAGTTATGGTAAATTGTAAGCTTAAGAGAATTACTCTTAAGGCCTTTGATAGTGATAAGGAAGTGATTATTGTGGGTAAGAGGGTAGATTTGCTCTCTGATGTGATATCAGTTGCTGTAGCTAGGAAGCTAGTGAGTAAAAGGTGTCAAGCTTGCTTAGCTTATGTAAGAGATGTTAGTAAGGAGGAATGTAAAATTAAGGATGCACCCATTATGTATAAGTTCTAGGATATATTTTTTAAAGAGTTACTAGGAGTACCATCTAAGAGAGAGGTGCAATTTGGTATTGACGTTGTGCCTGGTGTTGCACTTGTGTCTATAACACCTTATAGGATGGCACCTACTAAGTTAAAAGAGTTAAAGATTTAGTTGTAAGAGCTTTTAGATAAGGATTTTATATATCCTAGTGTGTCTCTTTAGAAAGCACTAATTCTATTTGTGAAGAAGAAAGATAGGAGTATGAGATTGTACATTGATTATGTGCAACTGAATAAGTTAATTGAAGAATAAGTGTCCTTTCCCTAGGATAAATGATTTGTTTGATTAGTTGAAAGGATCAAGAGTATTTTCTAAGATTGATTTGGGATCTAGCCACTACCAATTGAAGGCGAAAAATGAAGATGTGCATAAGATGGCTTTTAGGACTAGATATAGGCATTTTGAATTTTTGGTGATGCCTTTTGGGTTAACTAATGCACCTACTGCACTCATGGACCTTATGAATCAGGTCTTTCACCTATATTTGGATTAGTTTGTTATATTCTTCATTGATGATATCTTGGTGTATTCGAAGACTAAGGAAACCATGTTAGTCATTTGAGGTTAGTGTTACAGAAACTGAGGAAGAAATAGTTGTATGCTAAGTTTAGCAAGTGTGATTTTTGGCTTGACGAGGTAGCTTTTCTTAGCCATTTGATATCAGCCAATGGGATGAGAGTGAACCCTAAAAAGGTTAAGGCTTTGATAAATTGGAAGCCATCTAGGAATGCTACTGAGATTAAAAGTTTCTTAGGTGTAACTGGATACTATAGGCATTTTGTGAAGGGTTTTCCCTTATAACATCTCCTTTGACCAAGTTGCTACAAAGGAATGCTAAGTTTGAGTAGAGTGATAAACGTCAAGATAGTTTTGAGAAGTTGAAAGAGATGTTGGCTTAAGCTCCTATTCTAACTCAACCTGAGTTTGAAAAAGATTTTGTGATTTATAATGATGCATCTCGTAAAGGTCTTGGGTATGTGTTAATGTAAGAGGGTAAGGTGGTAGCTTATGCTTTGAGATAGCTTAAGCCTCATGAGAAGAACTATCTTACCCATGAACTTGAGTTAGTAGCAATAGTGTTTGCCTTGATAATCTAGAGACATTATCTTTATGGTGATAAGTGTTTCATCCATACAGATTATAAAAGCCTTAACTTGCCGACTCAGAAAGAACTTAACTTAAGGCAAAGGTGAGGGATAGAGTTGTTGAGGATTACAATTGTGCAATCAACTATAATCCTAGAAATGTGAATGTTGTAGTAGATGCCTTAAGCCAAAAATCTTTGGCAAGTATAACTCTAATGAGATTTGAGATTTTGTCAAGTTATCTATGCCTTGAAGTTTGATGATGTTATGTGTTGTCGTCTTTATTTGTGTGTAGCTTTAAGGATATTGAATGTCTACTTAAGGGTTGCACATGATGGAGCATTTATGGCTAAGATGAGAGTAAAGTTGGATTTGTTCAATCGGGTGAAAGAACCTCAAGGAAAAGATAAAAAGCTATAGAGTGTGATAAGGCTAATCTAAAAGGCCTTGATTGAGTATGATTTAAGAGACAATCAGTGAGGCACCTTTCGCCTGATTCGTACACTAGACCCAAATGGGGGACGTGTGCACGCAAAACAATATCCAGTTTAGTTATCCAAAATCACTTAAAATTTTAAATTTTTATATAAAAAAGCATTTCTCGACTTGGAAATGAAATAAAACTTTAAAAACCTTTTAGCACATAAATCGAGGTAAATATTGGGGTCATCGTGTCTAAAATTCAATAGCATAATGGTTGTATTGGGACACTTTCCCAAATTTTTACTTGTTCAAAAACACTTCTATACAATCACAATATACATCTCCAACTCACATGGGTCCTCCTTACCCTCCAAATCACATCACAAACATAATGAGCCTCAAGCTCTCCATAATCAACAATCTCACATGCAAACTCAATAATCATCACATGGC